>QKWP01000244.1:279997-329909 GCA_003550325.1 Gigaspora rosea
GGTTTTGGATTTTTGTGCCAGAGGTGATTCCATAATTGGCAAGGCCAATCCTTTTCCACAAACGTCGACGGCATTCTCCACATTTCTCACTATAATAGTGCCCGCTCTCTGCCGTATCGGTTTCCTTCCGGGAATTCCTTGATTCAAGCATGTACCTTCACATGGACTTCGCCACAGGGCTTCGCATCCGATTATAGGCTCCAATTTTTGGTTACAGAGTATTTACCTCCAGCCGAACTCGAACCGTTGACCTTGTCTGTGGGGGAACGGGAACTTAACAACTAAGCTATGGGACCCGAACCCGGCGAATTAGCAATTAAATTATATTGTTTATATTTCTAATATTAATCTTTCTTTAGATAGTTATGATAGTACATTCCTATTTTATGATCAGATAACAGGTTATTCTACTGAGAGCATTTTTTTACTGATTCTAATATCAGCAAGAGATCTGAGATTATACTTTCTTTGATCAAAGATCTTATACAGAAAAAGATTATACTTATTTAGTTCTTTCCCTATTCCAGAAAAATATTATTAGCTTGAATTATTTAGTTCAATTACAAGAGTTTTCGAAATAGAGTAATAAGAATTTCAATGTTTTGGTTATTAGTTGTGAAAATAAAATGCAATTGGAAGACATTTGAAACAGTATAAACGAAAATTATTTGTGTAAGCTAGATTGAGTGGATAAGACAGTATAAAAGTATTCCATCGATTTTGATAATAGATGAAATTCAAAAGATCTATAAAGATAAGTATAAATTTGACAAAAGTATAAAAGATACAAAAACTGCAATAGATTTTTGGTATACCATTAAGGCCAACCTTCAAAAAGTATCAAATGTTTATATAATTATATTTGGAGCCTATAGATACAGTACCAACTTTGCAGGACTTTCAACTCTTGTCACAATACCAAAAGAGAACAGCAAAGGTCTTTTTGACATCAAATTTACAGATAATTAGCTAGAAAACTATGTTAAAATTTTCTGCAATAGGTACTTTGTATTATTAGATAATGATATTCTTAATGATATCATCTCAAAATTTTGTAAATATATTCAAAACTTAACAATGGAACATGTAGGTTTAGTTTGTCACATATTGCATAATACAAAAAATGCCATAAAGTGGCGAATTCATAAAAATATACTGATTTAGAAAAATATATTTATATACCTAAACTCAAATAATTTCAATTTGACTATTAATAAATACCATACTTTATCCAGAGTCAAAAGTCTTTCTGTTGAGCCATTGAAAATATGTGAAAGTGTTTACTTAAGTATAAAAATTCTTTTCAGACCCTCTAGTAAGTATTCAGCAATTAGTTAAATCTGGATTTTTGTAGCTAATAATATGTATTTATATTTTTCAGTGTCTTTTATTATACAGTCATTTTTTCAGCAATATTATGGATATCACAATAGTACTGAAATTACCCTTTATCATTATACTATTTTATTGTAAAAACTTTCACAACTATATGTAATAGCCAAAACAAAAAAATTTTATAAGAGTCACTTGGATTTGGAACTAATGGAAATCTTCTAGAACAAACATAGCAAAAGAAATTTTATAAAGTCAGAATACAAATATTGAAAAAAAATCATTTTTGTCATATAATATAGGTGCAGCTTTTGGATGTAATAAATACTAGATTTTTATATAGATAGGTTGGATTGGGCTTTAGAACTTTTAAAGAATGGTAATCATATAACCAAATATAGTAATAAAATTTGAACCTACTAGTAAATATAAAGAAATTGTTAAATATGCAAAAAGTATAACTATATTTGATATTTAAAATGAATCAAAAAAGGTTCAAAATCTGCAAAAGAATTTTATATATGTATTATTTTCTAAAAAATATAAATATAGTTATTATTAGGTTTTGAGATTGGATGTTGCATATTTTTTTAATAAAGCTTTATACATATATATTTATTATTTTTAAATATCTAAAAAAATTGATGATATAGTAGCAAGTCAAAAAGAAGAAATTTTTTAAGCTCTAACTTATAAAATAAGAGTTTCTTCCTACTACTCTACATTATCTAACCATTACTTATATTATTAAGTATGAAACTTTTACAACTAGTGCTATTATTATAAAAACTTTTAATTGTTGCTGTTTTAATTTTACTACCAAGGTCTTGAATGCATATTTCTATTCTGGTCCACATTTCATTAAAGAAAGATTTCTTGCTTTTTTTTTTTAATCAAATACTTATTTAAAGTAGGCCCAAATGGTTGAGCTAATATTTGAATATTGAATTTGAACTGATCCTGTAAAATTTGATAATTATATAGAATTTAATGATCATATAAATAATAATGATGCTTTACTTTGTTGATTAAATTTTCTTCTGCTTATGCTTTGGACAAGAGAGTATTATTAATTGATTTCATTTAGTGTGTTATGATAGTTCTTCTGATAGCTTTAAATTTATTAACAATTTGATTAAAATTATTGTAATAGGTTTCTAGAATCTGTTTGATTTCATTATATTTCTTGTATATATCATTGTTATGATAATAAGATTCTGTGCCTTTGTTACATAGTTGGCATTACAAGAATTAATTTTTGTAATAAGTTTATTATTAATTTTGGCTTTGGTTTTGCCAATTTCTGTAGTAAGCTTTTGCACAATATGGTACAAAAAGAAATATGTACCAAAGATCTCTATACACAAAAAGCATGATCAGAAAATATTGTTATAAAAAAGAAAAACAAAAAAGTAGTTAATGCTATAAAAGGTATATTTTCTGAAATGTTGAATAAATGTATTTGCATGAGAAAAAAATCTGATTAGAAAATTAATTGTGAAAAACATATAGATATTTTAATTACAAGCAAAAATGCCTTTATTTTTAATAAATTTGCTTTTATAAACTTTTATTAATTATAATATGATTCTTTATTTTTTTAATTTTGTAAAAGTAGTTATATGAAAGAAAAAATCTCTTCTTTTATAGATTAATAGTTATATGATTAATTGTTTCATATAAAGGCTCAAACTTACTAAAAAATATCAATTTGTCATTAAAAAATAAAGATGGGATTTCAGATTAAAAAGTCAGAATAATACATAGACTGGGTAACAAAGTAGAGTGATACACAACCTTATTTAGAACTTGATTTGTATAATATAACCTAATTTTGATTAGACAATTTTGTTATTTTAATATCATGATTATTTTGTATTAATCATTAACAAATTTAACTTATTTTATTAACAAGTTATTAGCAGATTATTTTTTATATTGTAGAGAATTTTGTAGTAACTTTTGATATATAGGCCAATTATATATCCTATATTTTAAAGGATTTCAAGAATCCAAAGTTGTTGTGTATATACTAGAAAGTTCAAGTAAAAGAAAATATAATAAAGACCTATTACAGAAATTATTTATCTGAAACAATGTTTATTCTGCCTATATATGATTAATTTTGATCAATTAGTACTATATTAACTTTATGATCAACTCTGCATTTTTTTTTTCTTTTCTTTTTTTTTTTTTTTTTTAAGGTGCATTTATATTATTTTATTCATACTTTAATTAAAAGTAATAAAACATGCTATATAATATATAAAAAATCAGATTATTATAATTGTAGTTATGTTCTGCGGGCTGATAGCGTAGCGGTTACGCTCCTAGGATGCAAATCGAAGGTTGCCGGTTCAAGACCCCCAGAGGCAATAAAGGAAAAATACCAGCCGGTTAAGGAAACTTGTGGATCCGCATTATGTCAGCTGGCCAGAAAATCAGAGGGCTTAATTAGGCATTTCCCGTAGTTGGAGTGCAGGTATGGCAGCTAGTGTAGAACCTGCAGGCGGACTACTTAAATTAGGCACCAAAAGTGCATGTGTGGCTAGATGCGTCCTCGTCTATGGTCTGGGTCTTCCGTCGGCGTTTACAGGTTTACCTAAATTGAGCAGTTGCCGTTATTAAATCTATGGCGGTGAAGTGAAATGAGTTAGAACCCGATTTGGATTAACCGAAGTCACGAGACGTAATGTGAGGCCGAAGTCTGAGAAGATACTACATGAACTTGTGGCGCAATCATTCCGAGGTGGAGTCTATTTGTACCAACATCGTTCTGGTGGCGATTGTCCGAAGGCGGTGATTGGGAGGGTAAAAGCTCGGTGCCCACTGGGCATTTGGGCGGTCTGAAATAGGGCTAGCCGGATGTATGCTAACTAAATAGTTTAATATGTAATTTGTCAATTGATAAATTAATAAAAAAATATTAACGCACTCGTTAAGCAACCAGTGCAAGTTTAAAAAAAAAAATAATTGTAGTTATTAAAAATCTTACTACAAAACAAAATTATAGAAATGCAAAATGGTATATAATTAGTATGAAAGGGGTCACACAATTTTTATTGGCAATTAAAATAAAAAATTTAGTTTAAGGGTACGTAGATTATATATGCATATTTATTGTATATATTAAACATATGAATTTTATTAAATAAGCCTTTTTATTTATTTTTATTCTTTTAGAATTTCACAACTACTATATAGGTATGTTGTAATCCCATTTTGATCTATTCACGATTTCATATTTAGTAAATTAAGACTTTTTTTTGTTTGCATTATCCTATACATTTAGCGCTTATAACTTTGAAAAAATTGTAGTATTCAAGATATATCTTCTTTTCTCTTTTCTTTTCAAAGCACAGTCCTCAAATATTTTATATGTGAGCTCTTTTTTACTAAGTGATTTTTTAAGGCCTTTTGCTTTTATTATATTTTTTCATGAATTTTCTATAATAACACTATAACATTTTGCTTTAATTTTTGTATAGCCATTAACTTTAATACTAGTATTATTATTATTCTATTTATCTATAACTTTTGTATTTTTCAAAACATGTTTATTTTCTTTATTGATTATCCATTAATCTTTTGGAAACTTTTTTACTAGCCAATAGTCTTGAGAGTAATTACTAAAATCAAATAAATCACAATTATTGACATGTCTTGATATATATTTTCTATCTCTATTTCTATTATTAATGGATTGGATTTACCCTTTTGTACGAAATATAGTACATTTTAAAAAATGCATTAAAAATTTAAAAAAATTAATAGCTTAATTTTTTTTATATACAAAAATCTAATAAGTATTCAAAAATAGTTTAGCAGTATTGTTTTTTAAATTAATAATAAAATTTTTATAAAAAAATTTTTTTTATATATTGTATTTTTTGTGATTTGTAATGTACTAGATTTTGTACATTTGTAAAGTCAGTTATAATTATAATTTATTAATATATTTGGCAAATTAAAAGTTTTAATAAATAAAAAATTGTATAGGCTTGTTATAAAAAAAAATATTATTATTAGTTATATTATAAAAATTATTACTTATATTATAAGCTTTTTTTGAAAATTTTTACAAATTATTACTTTACATAGTAAGCCATATGAGTTTAGCTAGAGTTTAAAAAATTTTTTGCTAATTAAATTTTCTAAATTCTTAATCAAAATTATAAATATTTATTATCTAATTTCAATTACAAAATTTTTTTTAATCCTAAATTAGTATATCTCAAGTTATATTACTTTAAATTTTAAAAAAATTACATCTAATTTTTATATATAAATTGGATATTTTAGTTATATAGTATTTACTAGCAAAAATTTCAAATTTAGATTACTTCTTATATATTAATCTAATCTTAAATAAAATTTTAAAATTATAACTAACAAACTTATGTTTATAATTTTATTAATAGTTTAAATAAATTTATTTAGTAAAAAAATTTTTTATAATCAAAAATATTTTGTAAAATTACTAGTAAATGTGCTAAAAACTAGGTTAAACTAGCAAATGTGAATTTTAAAAAAAATGTACAAAATTTAAAAAGCTATGTAAAGCTATGAGTTTTTTAAAACAAGTAGCCCATAAGTTAAAATATTATTAAAAAATATTTAATTAAGTAGTTAATTTTAAAAATTAATAGATAATTAAGTTTAATTATGTACTAAATCTAGTACAATGTACTAGATCTAGTACAGGTAAATCCTATCCATTAAAGAATTTGCATTAGTATATAAAAGTTTCATTTGATTTTATATTTTTTTTTAAAGTATCCATATCAGAAATTGTATAGTACGGGACAGTAAAAGACATCCAATCTATACATATAGCGCCAATTTTGGGTGCTTATATAATCAATTCTGATTGGCTAAGTTTTGTGCAATTGATTTTGATTGGCTAAAAACCTATATATGGTTTCTTTTTTTATATTAAACGCCAATTTTTTAAACTCATATAAACTTTAATGCCTTATAACTTCCTTAAAATTAAAAATAAAAAAAATTCCTTTGACAAAATTGTAGTTTATTTAAAAATCTATCAATTTGTTAAAGGATTTTTTGATTTAATTTTTTTTAAAAAAGTTATAACAATTTAAAGTTTTACTAATAATGAGTGGATGTCTTTTACTGTCCGGTACCGTATATATAATATTTAAAAAGATCAAAAATATATGCTTTTATATATTTTAGTTTATTTAACTTTATATTAATTTGTCTTTGATGTATAGCTACTAAGTTTGCTCTATAGAAAATTTTATAACTAACTAATGCTGGATCTAATATTAATTGTTGTAATCATTATTCTTCTTTTACCTGTTTTACTAAATCAATATTTATTCACTTTTTCATATTTTCTATAGTTTTTCTAAACACAAAGTTATTTATTAACTTTCAAAAATCTTTTTTGAATTTTTTTTGATTTTGCATATTGTTGTATATTTATTGCAATATAGGGTTCTAACTATTAAAATTGTTCAAAACCTAAAACTCGATAGACTTTTTCTAAAACATATCCAATAAATAATATAATAGTCTTTATTATAGTATTAGTATAAGCTTTTCTGCATAAGAACATTGCTTTTCTATTTATTCTTTTTGTTTTATACTATACTAATTATAAGGTATATTTTTTTTATTTTGAACATATGGAATAGTCAAAATTCCAAATAATACCAATTGATATTATATTAGAAAAATAGCTAACAAAGATCAAATTTTTCAAAATTAGGCAAGTTGATTGGCTAAAAATTTTTTTATCTGATCAAATTGCAGAAAAACTGCTAATAGTTTAAATATAAACTCTGTTAGTATTGTTTGGGATCCTGGGTAGTTTTGTAACTTTGGATATAATTCTTTTGCAATTGATAATTAACTTCTAAACAATATTTTTGACCTGATTTTCTTTTAACAATAATATTTTTCTGTACTAAAGAATAGGTTGCATTTAGAGATATAGTTGATTGCTATTTAAATCTAAATGGTTAGTAAATATTAAGATATTGCTAAACTACAGTATATAGATTATTGACATCTAAGTATAGTACTTTTTTTTGTTTTTTTTTTATTATATCCTCTAATTCAAGAATATTTGCTCTGGCTATATATTGCTTTGCTAAAGGTATTTCTTCTCTTTTTATTACTATAAAGAAATTGTGCATATCTCTTTAATGCTTATAAAATAATTTTAAATTAATTTTGGTTACTTTCATACAAGTATTCTATACTAATTAAGATATAGTTAAAATAATTTGCTAAAATGAGTTTGAATGCTAAATAAAATGTTTTTGAAATGCCTCAAATGCATATGCTAAAATTAATACATTAGTTTTAAAATAAATATCATAATAATCACTAAAAGTTTTATATACTGTTTCTTTCCAAACTATATACACAAAGTCATAATTCTTTTAAGATATGGTATAAATTTTTTTTGTATTCATATTCTTTGTTTTCACATCTATACTTACAATAATTTAATCCATCTACTATATATTTCCAAAAATAAGCTACCTTCAAAAGTAGCTACTTTCTTATTTGTTTAACAATTTTTAAAAAAATCATTAGTAGTTGCTACATATAAAGCCTAAAGTTTACTAAGTAAACCTCAAAAGACTAGTAAATAAAGTTGTTCAGGATAACAAAATACATCTATAGTAAAAATTTGGTATCATTTGGACAACTTTTATTAGTAAACATTTTTTAATTTTTTAAAAAATTTAACAATCTAAAAATAAGCTATTCTATTTTTTTTTTGTATAACTTTTTGACCAAAAAATAGCTTATGTTTAGAAACATACAGTAAGTCACTATTAAAATCTTTATATGATAGAAGTTTAATCTTATTAAACTTCTCTGATAGTAAATAAGATAAGATAAATTTTGATATAATAGAAAATATTTTGCTAGTTGTTTTAGTATTTTTATTTGACTTTTTTTTTTATCATATAAATTTTCTATTATCTTAACTAAACCAGGTAACAGAAATTTTATACTATCAATAAATTGAAGCTGACCAACTGAATAATATATTGCTTAGAATTATTTGCTATAGGTACTATTATTTTATCTATCACTTTTGCTATTTTTGTATAAAATGATAAAAATCATAACTACTGCTATTACAAAATAGTACTAGAATTTTTATTGTTGCTGGACTAATTTGTAATTTCAAATTGCATTTATTATATGCTAGTTTTCAAAATTTTCCTATAAGGGGGCATCTATAAATAACATTATATACCCCCTCATAGTAGCGCTTGACCCCTCACTATATAAAAAAATTTTTTAAAATCCATATGTTTATATATTAAATTTTACAAAAACTTGAATATATTGTGGCACAGTAATCCGATTTGGATAATTTAGGTACCATTCGATTTGTCTCAGTGAGACGAATCCAATGATACCAAAATCATTTCATTTGGATTACTGGATCAATAGTTATTCACAAAAAACTATTAATTTTATAGTAATTTTATAAGAAAACATAATAACCAATAGTATTTGGTCAGTAACTTTTGATCCAGTGTCCAAATGAAATGAAATTGGTACTATTCGATACATTTTACTTATTTGCGCGAGTAATACAAACCAAAAAGGAAATCTGATTTTGTAAATAAACTAAGTGTGTGAGATAAGTTAGGGTCTTAACGTTAGAGAATATAGGGTTAAAGTGATGTCTAATATAAATAAAACTTTATTTCTGTCATTTTTAATTAGTGCACCAAGATTGATTTAAACATTAGTTTTTGCATATTTTTACTTTTTTCTTTATTTACGTGTGTTCGAATTCATCGTCAGGCTGATCCGGAATAGTCAAATTTTGCACTCTCCGATTAGCTATTTCCTCTTCAGGAGCTTGTATTACCTGCATAAATAAGTGGATACCCATTTGACTCCTCTTACCGAGATGAGTCAAATGGTACAAAATAATTAAATTTGGACCACTGGTTCAATTTTATACAATTTTTTCTAAAAAAATTATATTATATTTTTTGACCTCCTACTTATTGAGAAAAACGTTATTGTTTATCCAACTCCTCTTGTATAATGTTAATTATAGATGCCCTCTAATATGTTTATAATTTAGTATCTTATTTTTTTTTTGCCAAACAATTGAGTTTTACAATATATATATATTTTTACATATATTATATACTTTTTTTTGTCCATTATCTAGCTTATCTTGAATTATTAGCTTTTTCCATGGTATTTTTATACAAAGCTCCTAAATATTTTTTAGTTTCTAATCAAATATTCAAATTTTATTGTATTTTAATTCATGTAATTTTTCTTTAGACATCCAACATTTACTTGCTATTTGATATTTTTACTATAATTCAGGTATCATTTTTTTTATATAGAACTAGTTCACAAAGAATATTTATAATAAAATCCAGATTCTTTTAAAGATTTTCTATTAAGCCTTTATAATTCTCTAATTTATAATTAATTACTAGTTTTTAGACTGTTTTATCTAAACAATATATTGTATATCTATATGAAATTACCTTTTGTTTCACTATTTTTATAGCATTTTTTTTTATCTTTTTTTTCTACTTTGATTTTTTCTGCTTATAAATCTATATCAATTTGTATTAACATGTTTTTGATATACTTTGGTTTTATATAATTTTTATTTTCTTTAGAAAGAATTAATTATTGTAGTACTTTACTAGGTCCTGAATATATTGGTATATACTTTTTTAATAAATCTAGTTGACTATAAAGCATTTTTAGCAAAAGTATTTTTTTCATAAAGGTTATTTTATTTATGCATTAATTGAATAAAATCTGTTATAAGGGCAGTGTCATTAATCACCTGATTATTTTTTATCAGAGGCCTACCCCCCTCCCTCTTCCTTAATATATAAATAGTCAGGTTCTTATATATAATTTTAACTTTTTTTACTCATCTCCCTCTCTAAAAAATCACCTGATTTTTGTTACTCCCCTAAGTATATAATATGTTTTTAATTCTTTAGATATGTAGGTTGGATGATAAGTCCTGTTAGTGAGGTCAGATCTCTATGCAGATCATTGCTATAAATGAATAATTAATATATCCATACGTCTAACTTATTATGAATTATTTTATTAAATTAAATATATCGATATATAATAAAATCGGTAAAGAATTTTTTTTTAAATTTGTCGTTTAAAAATATTGGGATAAAAATGAGTCGACAATATCAACATTACTATACCCTTATTCGATGGAAAAACAATAAAAAATCACTAGAATACATGCAGAACTAGTTATTGGTGAAGGAGATCAGGTAGTATCACTATGCACAATTGATCGCTGGATTGCTGCATTTAAAGCTGGTGATGAGAATGTTGAAGATAAGCCTCGTTCTGGGCATCCTCGCGAAGTCTCCACCCCAGAACTTATTGCTAAAGTTAAAGAATTGGTCTCTGATGACCCTCATACAGGGACGATGATTTTTTGTGATGGAATAACATAAATTTTGCGGCGGGATAAGGTAAATTTTGTGATTTTTTGTGATCAATTTGAAACGATTTTGTGCAATTTTGTGCAATCTAAAGTAAATTTTGTGATTTGTTGTGGATTAATTTGAAGCGATTTTGAGAGTTAATTTGAATTTTATAAAATTTTGCGATGACGAATAAAATATTTTTTATTTGTACTGTAAAAAGCTCTATATAAAGAATAAAAAAGCTATTGCTATATAAAATATATAAAAATCCTCAAAGTTCTATATAAAAAATTTCGATAATGATAATAATTCAATCCCAGTTAAAATACATCATAGATAATTGTATAGGTCGGCATTTAGCCCTACTAGTAAGTAAGTTATATAGCAAAATTATTAGCTGGGCACTTTTCACTTAGTGAATAGCTACAATTTTATTAGTAAAATTTTTAATAATCCTGGGCAAAATTTAGCCCTACCAACCAGGATTCTGATGCATTCCGACTAGGAATTTCAGAGACCTTCCATGAAATTATGTAAAAACATGCCAATCTATTGAATTTTGTGAAATTTTGTGGCGGAACTATGCGAAAACATGCCAATTTATCGAATTTTGTAAAATTTTGTGATGGAACTACACAAATTTTGTGATTTTTACAAAATTTTGTAATTTTTGTGATATTTTGTAAAACTCAATATATCATCGTCCCTGCCCTCATATTACTACTAGAGGATTGTTAGACCTTGTAGGTATTTCCCATGAAAGAGTTAATTATATTCTTAATGAAAAGCTTAATATGAAAAAAATCTGTGCAAAATGGGTTTCGTATAAGTTAAGTGAAAAAAATAAGCAAGTCCGTATTAGAATTTCTAAAGAAATTTTAGAAATTCTAAAAGGTGGTTATTGAAATATAATTACGGGTGACAAAACTTGGATGTATTTTTTTACTGTTTCAAGCAAAGAAGATAATAAAAATGGGTCGAATCTGGAGAAAATAGGCCACAAATTGTCAGAACACCTAAAAATAGTAGAAAACGTATATTTTGTATGTTCTTTGCTGCAGATGGTATAGTAGCTAGTAAAGTAGTTTCTGAAGGTTCTACCGTCAATAGTAGGTTCTATGTTAATGACATATTACCTAAGGTATTCAATAATTTTATGAAAAAAAGAGATAGATATACTGTAAGAGATGTCCTATTGCATCACCACGATAATGCTACGCCACATGGGCAAAGATTGTTACTAGCTATTTAAAAAAAACAACGTGTTGAATTAGTGCCCCATCCTCCCTACAGTCCAGACCTAGCACTGTGTGACTTTTATCTGTTTCCAAAAATTAAAAAAGAATTGTCGGGTTGGCGTTTTGAACAGGTTGAAAATCTTGCAAGGGCTGTAAAATCAATCACTGATAGTATTAATATGGATGAATATAACAAGTGTTTCCAAAATTGGCAAATCCGGCTTAAATCCTGTATAGATCTTCATGGAGAGTATATCGAGGGAATACATTGATTAGTTTTTTAAATGTATTGTCAAATTTTTAAAATAAATACTTACTGACAAGACTTATCATCCAACCTACATATATTGTTAAAATTTTTTTCAATTATTTAAATTCTTCTCACCTTCTGTTAAATATAATAAATCTATCAAATATTTGACTTAATAATTTCTTTTAAAGATATAATAGGTTTATATCTACTTTTATTTTTCTAAAAACTTATTTGTAAAGGACCCCAAATATCTCTCATATAGACCATAACTGGATTTTGGCCAATTTTAATTTAAATAACAAACCTATATTTACTTAAATAATTTCTAATCCAGTAATTAGAATTGAGTGAACATTTTTTGTTTGATGCGCTTCACTGAGAGCTTTATTTTTTTAAAAAAAGTTCATTCAATTTGAACTACTGGATGCCAAAATAATTACCAAAAACAGTTTTTTTGCTTTTCAAAATTTGGAGGTTTTGCTAAAATATGTAATATATACCCTTTGTACTAGATACCCGTGGTTCTATTTGTTAAATATATTAATAGTATAGTTTGGATCAGAGTTGGCAAATAACTTTTAAATGACATAAATAATATTGTAATATTATTATTTGTTACTTTGTCATTTAAAAGTTAAATGACAAATGACAAAAATTAGTTTATATTTAAAAATGCAAAGATTCTGTGATTATTAAGGTTTTGTATTGCTTTAGGCAGTTTAGAATTGGTCAAATTCTAAAACACTCAAAGTTTTAATATATTATTTTAAATAACAAAAACAACAAATGATCTATATTATTTGTTACTAATTTGTTATTTGTTATGAAAATTTTAAATAACCTTATTATTTGCTATCCCTGATTAAATTAATTTTTTCGAATTCATCTATATCATAAAGCATTGCCAGAAATTTTATATCTTTAAAATTTGCTATGTTTCCATAATATTGAATTTTACTTATATTCTAAATATGTAGGTTTTTGATCAGCTTTTATAGCACCTTCTCTTGTATAGTATATTGAAATACAATTTTTAAAGTATTTATTATTATTGTAATTTTGTGAATTAATTAACCCAATTTGTGATTTATTTAAAGTTTTATGAAAAAGTAACCAACTACAACCTTGTAGTAGTCTGAATATACTTATTTTAAAAAATATCTCTTCTGCTCAAACAAATGGCTATTATGATCTTTGTATTGGTTTATTTTTAAAAAATAATCTAAAAAGTGCACTTATGCACTCTGTGCCAGTGCTCTCTAATGTACTAGTAATAATTTCGGATTAAGTTGTGTTAGGGTTAGGGTTAAGATTAATACAAAATTATAAGAGAACCATTTTTTGTTAAAGTGCATTAGGTGTTATTTTAATAAAATTTTAAGATATAAAAATAGAGGCTACAAAGTGCACAGTGCACTTTTTAGTAAAATATTTTTAATTATTATATCCTTTTTCTATACTTGCATTAATTCAGTATTAATTTAATCTTCTCTTATAATTCTATTGTATCATGTTTGAATAGAATAGATTTATATATTGGCTCTTGGGATTTTGCTGTAATTTTTTCTATATATACTATTAATATGATTCTTATTTTTAATTCTTTTTTTAATTTTTTTTAATAATAATTCTTTTTTGTATATATTTACTATCTTTTCTTCAATTGATTCAAAAAAAGCCAGTGGTTTATTCTTAGCATAATACTCTTCTAGAACCAATACATAATAATCAAATATTTTACTTATATTAAAATTATCTATATCATATGGGGTGTCTTCAATTAAAAGGGCCCATTTTTACATTTTTTTGAAAAATGAGTTTTCGTTAGATTCATATAAATTTTGACATGATTGACTTTTTTCAATTATAAATGAAAGTCGATTTACATAATAAAAAATCAAGATAATGTAAAAAAAAAAAATGATATGAGGCTGCGTAGAGCCAACATGTCATGAGTTTACCGATAGTCACCTGCCGTCTTTAACCAATCAATATCGTGAAATTTGATTGATCCCGGATCAGTCCGGAAATCAAAACAAATAATTAAACTCAAATATCTCAAAATAAAATATATGTAAAAATGGGCCCTTTTAATTGAAGACATCCCATATTTGGATTATTTGGTTAACTATCTTTATCTTCATTATTATTTTCTATTAAATTATACTATTTTTTATTTGTTTTAGATATAGGCTTTGATTTAATTGTTTTTTTGTTATTTTAAACTTTGCTAACTATTTAATTAAGGGTACTACCAGGAATCAGCTAATTTAATTTTGGCCAAAATTTTAACACCTTCTCTTTTAGTCAGGTCTTTATATTAAATGTTCACTTTTCTGACCCCTTTTCTAGAGAATTGGCTAATTTTTGGCCCTCTTTTAATTTATCTAATATTAAAATAATTTCTTTTTTGCTCTATATAAGTTTGTTACTAAAACATGATCTAGCTTTTATATATAAAATATCTTTAGTTAAGAGGTTTACTACTGTCACATTTTGCTTGTTCAGTTAGAGCATTAGTAGCAGATATAAGAATAGAGTTCTAAAAATACAAAAAATAAATCTAGTGAGTTAGAACTAACTATATATATTTTGCTAAGATTTTGGTAATATTAGTAAAATTGATCAATAGTACAAATAATTAGAGATTTAAATAAACAATCTTCTAGCAGATTGCAAATATAGCTTCTAACAATAATATAGATTTTCTATTCAAAATCTTTTTTGATTTGTTCATATTTAAAATATTCAAAGTTCCAAAATTAATCAAAGCTTGTTCAAGTTTTAATAATTATATATTTGTTTTTAGATGCTAAATACAATTTAGTTAAAATTAAAATAGATTATTTTACTAAATTACTATCTACAATTGTTTATATACATTACTAGCTTCTAGTATAGAACCTTTAGATAAACTATTTAAAATAAACAATCAAAAGTTGTATATGTAACTAGTTGTACTTTTATCTACACAGAACTTTTGAAATTAACTAATAAAAATTCTAGTCTACAAAACAGGTTCTTTTTTTTTTTAAAAAAAAATATCTATAGTACTTATTATAATATTTTTTTTTATGTTCAACGATCTTGCTTCTTTTTATTATTTGAGAAAGGGTAATACAATGCTTCCACTGATTACTTTTAAAACTCTATCAAAAAGAAACTCTCCAAGTACTAGGTACCCAAAGCGATTCGCCATAACAACCTTTCGTCTCAAGTCGGAGCCCGAACTTGCTCGAACTTTTGTACAATGACGCCCAACTATCACTGACACCAGTGTTGTATGCCATATCAAGACCGTTTTTTTTCTTTCCTTTAAATTTTTCTTTTTTCACAAAGGACATGAAAAAGGTGGAAAGTATAAACAGACAAAATAGAAAACGAATACAAAAAGAAAGTAAAAAAAAGGGAAAAACAAAAAACAAAAGAAAAGAAAAGAAAACGATGAAAAGAAAAAACAAAAGAGAGAAGAAAAACAAATTTAGATAATAGTATAATCGAAGCCTATACTACACTCATAAAAATTACACAGTATTAACTAAGATCTCATTACTGTATCTAAAGTAAAACCATAAGGAAAAAACTAAACTAAGAGGTTGAGATATGCCAATCAAAACTTTTCTAAAAATCCTCTATAGACGTCTGTCAATCATTGCGATACACGTGAACACGTCAGCAGCTTGTGTTGTGTTTTCTCATGACTTCTCGTGACTTGCGTTTCCATTTTCAGATGGGTAAACAATGTCAATCTTTTGGAGGAAGTATGCCAAAATACCCACTTTTTGGTAAAAATTTTGTGAAAAGCCGTGTGGGAGGCTGGAAAACCAACGTAGAGAGAGTGTGGGAGTTTGCAAAGTATAGAATAGTATAGAAAACCAGGAGCTTGCTTCCACTAATGCTTCTACAAGGTCTTGACATGTACTTCCGGTATTTACCAACTACTTGTTCGATAGTTCTGTAGACTTTCACCAGAGAGCCAAAAACCCAAAGAGAGTTCTTTTTCAACTCTATTTCAGTTCTCCAAATAATCCGAAGACTCATCAAGCTTAAGACTACTAGTCCTAGTTGCTACAAGAGAAGTTTTGTATATTATTTTCTATACTAACTAAACACTTGGTTGCAGGTCCGTTCGGTGATTGTTGGTTTGAGGGATCGTTGGAAAGAGTGACTTATTATAATATTAAAACTTAAACTATTTATTTAACTTAAATATATTAAAGTAGCTTATAAGATATATCTATTGTATTATTTATATTTTGTATAATTTTACTTCTATAGTATACCAAGTCACTTCTTATCAAAAATTACATATATTTTAATAAATCTATAATATCTTAAGTTTTAAATTTTTTTAAAAAATCTAATCAATAAAAACTATTGTTTTTTATTATTACTATCCAAATCTGAAATTGTCAGTTAGAATTTTTAAAAAAGTTTATAAATTAAAGCAGGACCCAAAATATATATTGATAGATCAGGTTTATTATAAAATTACTAAAATAAAAAGATTTGCAGAAAACCCTCAAAAATAAGCAAAAATTACTATAAATAGAAAGATTTGCATAAAAAACCAAAAATAAGTAAACTAATACCTGACCTATTTATGTATATTTCGGGGTCCTACTGTATTAAAGTTATAAGTGTTTAAAGCTATTATATTTATGTTTTCAAAATTTTGGCATTAATATAAAAAATTTAAAAAAATTTTTTTATAATTTTTTTTAATCAAAATTAGTATATAACGCATTCTGATTGGCTAAAAAGCATTTATATATACCCAAATTTGGCACATTTGATGTGAAGTGACTTGGTGCACCATAGATAGTGCTTTTATAGAAAAAAAGCCTAATGGTTTTATTATTAAATTAAATAAAGCTTGTAACTTCTAGACCTACTATATAAAAATACAATATTTCAAAAAATTTTTTTTGATAAGAGAGTACCTATAAATAATATTAATTACTTTTTTATAATACCTTATAACTTTCTTTTTAAATATGCTAAAAAGAGGTTGTCTATAAATAATATTATCTAACCTCTTATAAGATCCTATGATTTGAAAAGATAATAAAAAAAATTAATCTATTATAGTGATATTTCAGTTACTATTGTTATTAAAGCTAATTAGTATTTACTAAAAGAACTAATTAAGAATGCTCTATATTAATTTTTTCAATTATCTAACTTTAATTTCAAGAATATTTTCAAGCATCTTTATATATGTAGGTCTTTCTAATAATTGAAGTAGTGCACAAATTATGTGATATAATTTTAGTTGTTCTTCATCGGGAAATTTTTTTTATATATATAGTTCTTTTGTTCTTCACCGGGAAATTTTTTTAGTGTACCGATTTGCAAAAAAATTAAATAATTAATAGTCTAAATTTACTTTTAAGATTCAAGTGCTATATCTGATATATATATTAAATTACTGATTAGTAAAACAATTATAGGTTTAGATTTACTACTAAGATATTTAAAAAATAAAAATAAAGTACAATATCAAAATTCAATAAATAAATAAAATAAAAAATAGTTATCTATTTTATTAAAATATTTAAAATTTACATGTATAAACTAGCAAAATTATTAATATATAAATATAAAAATAATATATTAAAGGTATATATTTATTTTACGGTAAGAATTACAAGATTTATTTATTTAAAATCCACACAATTACTATATATGCTATAGAAATTCTACTCATAGAATAATTTTTTTACTAATATTAATGTTTATGTTATGTTTATTATTATATACATTCTTAACGTTCACATGATAAGTATCTATTAAAAACTTATAGATAATAATATATGTACTAAAACTATATAGATATAATTTAAATATACATATAATAAAAGAATATAGGAAAAATATATTGTAAAGAGTGTATAAATGAATATTCTACTAAAATTTATGTACGTCTAACTAAAAAAGACAAAATAACCACATATTATACAGAGAAAATAAGTAAGAAATGAAATTAAAATTTGTGAAAGTTATAAAACGAAAAGAGAACACATCGTTTTCATGCAGAGACTTCAAACATAATTTATTTCTCGAGGTCATGTGTAGGGAAAAAGAAGATTAAATTGTAAAAAAAAAAAAGAGTTTTTAGCCAAGAAATGTTTTTAAAGAATCACTACTACTGTATTTACAAACTAATGTATATTTTCTTTTTTTTATGCATATGAGTTTGTATGTAAATGTGAATGTGAAACTAGTATACTGTATAAACTTAAATTTCATAATTTTTAAAAAAGATGTTGAAATTACACCTTAAGCATTATTCTTTCAAGTCTTTCGATGTTTTCTTCCATTTCCTTAATATTGTGAACAACAGTTTGATAAATAATTTCTAATTCATCTTCAGCCATACTGATGCCAAAATCACTATTATTTAGGCCTGCAGTGTGTATATCAAGTTTATGAATTACTTTTTCAAGATAATCAACACCCGTAAACATCCTTTCAACTATAAAATATATTTAGAAAAAAGTGGTTAGATTTTTTTTTCAAAAATTTCATGTGATAACAAAAAAAAAAAAGATTTGGGAAGGAATTCTTGAGTTTGAAAAATAGAAAACATTTACTTTCTCCTTCCAATACATTATGGATTTGCTCATTAAGAACGTTCGAATATAAATCTATTGAAAGAGAATATAATTTCTGACGTATCTGACAAGGCACGTTCGAAGAATTGACACAACGATTATTTATAAAGTAAGTTCGTTGAAATTTTTCCAAGTTATAGGTAGTCATATCAGGGGATATATCAGAGTAGGTTGTGTGTATAATTGTATTAATGAAAGAAGGCTAAAATTGAGTTGTTTACGATTATTTTATTATATACAATTGAAAATGCGATTAAAAAATAATGATTAATTCCTTTACCATGATGATCAATTTTGAGGATAAAAAGGAAGATACGTCAAGAAGAAAGGATCAGGAGTTAATGATCAAATTTGATACTTTTGAATTGAAAGAATGGAAATTAATTTTACTAATTTTACATCAAATTAATATTTCATGAAAGGGTCTTTAAATAAACGCGTCTATATACTCACGTTTATCTCAAATAAGTAAGTTGAAAAAAAAAAAATCTTTATTTGAATTAATTGTGAGTGTGAAAAAAATATCAAAAAATTTTTTAAAACGAGTTGTTGAAGCTTTTTCTACACTGTGATACGTATAATGCACGTGTCACGTATCTAATATTTTTAGTCACAGCAGAAATTTGCATGATCTAAAATTAAAAAAAAAAGAATGCTTATCAAGGTAACTTTTATAGAATCTTTAGAAATAGGTAAGAAATCTTTACACGATTGGTCGTGTAATTTAGGAAAAAAAAAAAAAAATACAATAATATAAATGGATTTAACTTTTAAATCAATCGCATTTTATTCAAATGCTTTGTCACTCCTAACGAAATTAGTTGAATAAGTGTATAACCAAACGAGTTACACGAAAGTAAAAATCCTTACATATCATTAATACGTATTACATAACCTAAAAATTTCAGATTTTTTTTTTTATGAATTGTGAATGATTTTATGATAAACAACACAACCACAAATAGTAAACTTTCCGGAATGATCAATGCGCTAACACTCGAAAAATGACAGTAAACGTTCCTCTATGATGCACTTTTTTGATAATCGAAATAAAATTTAAGATATAGAAGATAAATTGGCGTATTAACATAACGCCAATGAAACCTTTTATGCACTAACTATTTTTGCAGATATTCCTTGTTAAATTTCATATCATATGTGACTCTCTTATCTTCACGTCTGTAAGTTTAGGAAAGTTTGTTAGCAGTGTCACTATTTGAATCTTTTTGAATTTTTTTTTTAAACTTTGAATATTTTGACAATATTTACCCATATTTGTCAACTGCACGACGGTATTTTCTCCACAAACAACTATATTTAGTTTTCTGATACATACAAATAAATTCTGAATGAATTATAATAATCGGTATAAAACGCAATCATTATTGTGTAATACCTGATACTACAAAAAAATTTCCCGTGTTTTCTTTAATATTTCTCTATCTCTCCGGTTCTTTGAAATGATAGAATTTTATAGTTCTCATGATCATGTTGTACTCGATATCATATCTTTTTTAGAAAGTTGTTGTTACTATAAAACATAAACAAATTCGATTATTTCAGTATTTTTTGATTATCGTGAGACAAAAAATATATTATTTACAATGGTCATTTGTAATACTCTAATGTAATGTCGTACGTACATTGATTTTAGGGAGTAACCACCACCACTTGTGTACTGTACGAACGTACGCACGTACTGTACGTAAGTTAACATAACTGATTACGTGTGAAATTTCTATCACGTTATACGTCATTATAAGTCAGGAGGTTTTTAATGATTTCATAATGATAAATGTATGCCCAAATTTAAAAGAACTCCATAAAGATACGATACTGATAAATATGTATCATTATAATGCGTATATTTGCTCTATGACTAATTTATTTAATTTATTTAATTTTAATTATTTGGCACACAAATAATGATAGATATAAAATACAAACTTTGTTTAATTGTAAAATATTATACAAACTTTGTATAATTGTAAAATACAAACTTTGTATAATTGTAAAATACAAACTTTATATAATTGTAAATACAAACTTCTTAAAAGTAATCTCTGTTTATTTATTTATGCTTATTTAAAAACATATTATGTAAAAATTTAAAAGAATTTTCTGTCTAGTGCACGGTGCATCTATTAATTAGGAATTAGATTATAATACGTACACGCGTGTTACGCGATAATGATAAATCTTGAAAACCTATTTTTGGCTGCGTGAAAACTTTCACGCTCTATTAAAAAGTTCTAGATTATAATGAGGGTTCCAAAAAAATACACATGCCGATTATGTATGCAAGATTGAGCCTAGCTTTATTGATTGTTAAGATAAGTCTCAGAAAAAGTTGACTTTTTAGGAAATGAAGAAACATATCTTCTGGTGGCGCTAATATACTAATAGATGAAAATGGAAAGGTTACTTTCAAAGAATTGTGTATCAAAAGAATAAAAAAAGGCGATCTTTTATAAAATAAGTATATTGCTTAAAATATTAAAAATCTATATTAAGAGAGTTAGATATTGATGCATACGAAAATCAGTTGATATTCGGACTCATTATCTGTTATAGTGAAGTACATAAAAATTTTTAAATTTTTCATTATATCGAGAGGATTTTTATATAGACCGGCTTTGAATTTATCTTCACTATATTATAACAAGAGTTCACTATACGAGAGTGACTTGTAATAGTAATTGTTGAGGCTGAATAATAATTTGGTCTTCATCATCACTGGTATATAATATACCTAATTCTCTTGTCAATGCTCTATTGTCTGTACAGAAATGCCATACCTGCAAAAAAATAATAATAATAATAAAAATTGTAAAATAAAAGCCAAAAAAAATATATATATATAATATAAATCTATTTTCCCATTATTACTTACTTTCATTCTTGAAATAATTGTACCGGTAATTCGTACTAATTTACTGCAATTTTATCATGAACTCTACCTGGATAGTGCCAATAATTTTTTATTGCATTTTGCTTCTCTTTCCATACCACCTACCCTTGTTCTTTTTATTTAATAATAACATATATTAGTTATTTAATAGCATGAATAACAACCAAAAAGGTTAGATAGAATCTCTCTTTTAATTGCATTAGAACAAGTCTTGTGAGGTCCTAAAGGTAGTTCATAGATATAAACTTTTCTATCTATCTACTTTCAATTCCATGCACATTAAATATAACAGTCCTCTCTGTATATTTCTTTTAATTAATATTGCTTATCAACATATTGGGCAACCTTAACGTAATATGTTAGTTTTAGCTTATAATAATGAAGACAGTAAAAAAAAAAAATACTTATGAAACTTTTTTCCATTTTGCACTTGGATGTATATTTTTTTATTTTATTACAATTCTTGAAATTTAGCCAGAATGTTGTTAGATTTTGAAAGTTCAAAGATAGTATTACAATTTGTAATAATTAAAAATATTTTTGGAGAGTTATCTAGAAAAAAAAATTATAATTATACATTTTACTCACTTTGATATCTCAATAGAACTTGCTGTTTCTTTTGAAGTTAGCTGTTTTTTAAAGTTGTATTTTTATATATAATTAATTTTATATATAATTAATTTAGAACAATACTTAAAACCTATTTAAAGAATATTATAATTATTATTTTACTAACAGAGTCTTTTCTTTTGAGATTGAGCTATTAGTATTGTATAATAGTTTATAGCTAAAGGTATTTCTCAACTTTGTTATTAGATCTAAATTAGAAGTACATTTAGTACAAATTGAATATTATGCAACAAAATAAAATTAATTTAATAAAATAAATAATCTATATAATAAATTATACAATTAGTTTATAAACATATACCAAATTACCAAAAAAAAGATCAAAAAAGAGTCAAAAAAGATGATTTAACCAAGTACTTTATACTATGATCATGAATTGAAAATTATTATAACTTGTGCCAATACTTTCTTAACATAAAATACTATGCAAATACAAGTTATTGTAGACTACCTTTGCATTCATTATGAAATTTTTTAAATAGATACTAATCGATATATAATAATTAATCATTTTATATCGATTAAAAATTAATAAACTAAATAAAACTCAATATATATAAATATCATAATTAAATATAAATCATTATACATCTGCTAATTGATTGTTATTGTATTTATTTAAATTAATAAATAATAATAGGGTGTGGCGTAGGGTTCCTCAAATTCAAATCAAATCAAATATTGGATCAATTTGAATTTGATCAAATCAAATTGACTCTGATTTGAATTTGATTTGATTCAAATATTTGAATTTGAATTTGATTTGAATTTGAATTTTTAATAGTAATTTTCAAATCAAATCAAACCAAATCAAATTTAGCCATATTTGAATTTGATCAAATCAAATATAGTCAAATTTGAATTTGAATTTGATCAAATATTTGATTCAAATATTTGAAGATCAAATCAAATTGTGGAACCCTAGTGTGGCGACTTAGAGAAGTTAGTAAGTTGTTACCCCAAATGGCAGGTTTAAGGTTCAAATCCCACTGGAGACGTTTTGGAAAAATAGATCTGCATTACGGTAACTGTCTTCTCATCAATCGGTTGGGTATATTATCTTAGCCTTGGTACACTATCTTGAATGGGAGCTTTCGGGCGTAGTTGTGTATCATTACACAGACAAAACCAAGGAACTGGAGAAAACAGAAACCCATTTGGCAAGCCCCAAGTAAGGAGGTAGCAGAGATCTTTGACGGTGCTACCAAAACCAGAGTATCAGAAACCGGCACCGGAGAACTGAACGACTATGACCTAAGGGACAAGGTCTACCAACCTGGCCACCGGAGTCATACCGAAGGAAAAGGACCTATGCTATAGAAGTAGGAACCAAGGGAAGAATAACCATAGTGGCACCTAATGCTGGGTAAATCAACCCTTCCGGGCTAACTGGATTGTAAGTTTGGGATATATCGGTGCAAAGACCGGTAGGATGGTAGAGGGGTATTGGGGTTAAGTGAACCTTACAAGGGCACGGGTTTAAGGTTCATCCTGACTACTAGTGGCGGCACGTAGATATTCAAAGCCTAATCTGGAAATGTGTAAGACATAGAAAGATTAGGGGGTATGTACTACACCCTCCCTAGAGCAATCCGGTAGTATGAGAACCTACTGGATTATCTATAGAATTAGGGCACTAGTGTATAGCAGATGTAGTCGGTAACAGTATATATATACTGTTACCAACTTACTCCAGACTGTTACCTACTTATGGTCCAGATTGATGCCTACTTATGACCCAAACTGATACCTACTTATGATGGCGCGATCAATTTTTTGTCATCACTCTAACACATATGATGACGATGCGATCAGGTGACGTGTAAATTACATTTGTATCATCATCTGAGAGCTATCAAGATATATGGGTGGCTTGACGTTCGATTTCTATTTTTCACGTCACTTGGATGACGACTGTGGCTAATTTTTGTTGTCAGGTCACCAACTATTGTATGCTAGTTTGGAAACTGTATCTGATTTTTGTCGTCACCCACATGCGACATAATGTATACCGGTTTAGTAGTCATGGCTGATTTCTGGTTAATTCCTCAATGAGGGCCAGGTTTGAGGCACGTAGTGCCGAATTGCTAATTATTATAATGCATTTGAATATCCATCGAGGATAAGGCACGTAGTGCCCAATTGTTATCTATTATATTACCCGAGAATGAGATACATAGTGCCGAATTGTTATCCCTACCTGGTGTCCGTCCAAAGCATAATTTCTATAATATATATGTATCTATAATAATTTTACCTTGGGTGGACACTGATTTTTCACGAATTAGTACACATATTTTGTGTCCGTCCAAAGCATAATTTCTATAATATATATGTATCTATAATAATTTTACCTTGGGTGGACACTGATTTTCTTCGAACTATACCTTGACTGAACACCGATTTTTCTTCGAATTATATATACTCTTTGTGTCTATCCAAAGTATAACTATCCTTTCTATAAATTTTACCTTGACCAGACACTAATTTTTTTTTGAATTATATTTATTTGATGTCTATCCAAAGTACACTTTATAACATTAGTAATTATACCTTTCGAAAAAAAAAAATTAGAAAATAAAATGCAAAATTATAACGGAATTGATGCTAAAGCCTTAGCTATGCCCAGAGGTGGGAAGGGAGATGTTTGGCCAAAGTTAATTCTAAAATATATTTATGGGCATGTAAAAAAGGTCATCAATGGGAAGCATCATATAAAAATATGAAACAGAATTACCGATGGTGTAATATTTGCCCTAATGTACCAGAGAGGGCATGTCGATATATATTCGAAGATTTATTGCATAAAAAATTCCCACTTCGAAATCCTAAATTCTTGGAAGGTTTACACTTAGACGGATATAATGAAGAGCTAGGTTTGGCCTTTGAATACAGTGGTAATTAACATTACCAAATTGTGCCTTTTTTTCACCCACAAGGACAAATGAATCTAGATGCGCAAATTTGGCATGATTGGAAAAAAAGAGTGTTATGTTATAGAGAGGGGGTAATCTTTATTACAATATCCTATTGTGTCGTTGACTTAGAAACTTTTATAAAATGCGCCTTGCATGCATTCGGCTTACTTCCGATAGGAACCATCTAGGTGGTAGCATAGGCTCCTCCTTAATATGCATCAATTGTTCTCTCACAAAGGGACGTTGAGGTCCTGATTCATCTAAATAATATAAAACAGGCATGGGAGGATTCTTTCCAACAACAATTTTTCGAATCTTATGGAGGCTAGGCAACCATATAGGGTCTGTTATTCTACGTCGCTCAAAAGGATCATTTTCCCATTCTCCAGGAGCAAGTAAAAATCGAATGGTAGTACTCTTTGGTAGTTGTGGTTCATCAACACCTATCAGACGATTATATTTTACCGATGGCTTGGAATATATCCGCTCAAGTTTCACAGCATCATTGGGACTCATTCCAATTAGTCGGGTTGGAGTATCATTCATATTGTCAACAATTTTTCGTGCAAACCGTTCACATTCTCTACAGCGTTCACCAATAGGTAAGAGAAACTCTATCGCATACTGGTTTTTAAAAACTCTTAATTCGAATAATCTGGCATAACGATCAACCATAGCCATGCTTGTATATCTAAAAAGTGCATTAATTCTTAGGATATTAACATTATGTTCATCCATTATCAATGTCAAACTTCACATGAACTCACGACCTTCATCACATTGCAATAGCCGAGGCCAGTTAAGAGGGTTGTCAGGGTTATAATATATACTCTTAAATGCTTCTGCAACTTCTTCACTACTCTTTGATGTTAAAAAAAAGAAATCTTTATATCTAGTCGCAAAGTCTATAACTAATAATACATAGTAAAATATTGGGTCATCATCTAGTGAATCTGTATCTACATCATATGGTATTTCGATCAAATCGCACTGGTGTACAGTATTTGGCTTCGTGATTTTAGAGTAACTAGCATAAGGTATTTGTCTCAGTAAAGGCAGAAAGATTTGATACATTGCTTGGCTATTAAGCCATTTTTTTATATCATTAAATAGAAAGTTATGGCCAGCTTTCTTACAAGTATCCCACAATCCCTTAACATTTTGATAAAGACCCTCGGGCTGATAATACAGCTTCTGTAAAGCAAGATGTCAGTCAAGATCACATGCTTTTTGGGGATCAATAATAATCATAGGTTTTTGTAATGACAAATTTTGATCTTTAACTTTTTTAGTCTTGGCGATTTCTCGATCAAGTTCATACGCTTTTTGTGGATCTATATAAATTACAGGTTTCGCCATTCCTTTGTTTTATTATAGTAATAAAAAAAATGGAAGAGTTACAACAAACTAATCAGGAGCTTCATGAGGTGATCTCACAATTGGCTCAATCAAACAGAGATATTGAAAAACGCGTATACAACTTGGAAAGAGCTATTGGTGTACGCGAAGAAAGAATTCGATTTCTTGAAGAACTAAATAATGCTATCGAACTTTCTAGACAAGACAAAGAAGAATTGTTAGAAGAAATCTCAAAACTCAAAAGAATTGTCCACCAACTCGAAGAAGAAAATAAAAAGAAAGACAAAGAAATCACTAATAAGGATAAATTAATAACAGAGTTTGATGAACGAGAGACAAAATTAAAAACCCGAATAAGAGAGATATCTAAATCAGCTGGAAATACACCTAAAGCACAAGATTATTCATCCAGATTAGTAGATGAGAATGAACGGCTTAAACGAGAAATAAATACAATAAGGGTTAATCAAATAAATAGGATTAATAAAATAAATCAGCAAAAAAATCGTATTACAGACCTGCTTTGTCAAAATTTTGCATTATCATTATTAAGATACCAAGATAGATTAGAACTTATAAACACCAGAGAGGCTTTGCAAAATACACAAGCATGGAATAATGAAAATGAATCCGACCTCGATAAAAATTCTTTAGATATTTATAATTTTGATTAAAATTTAGACATGGCTACAATAGCAGAGTTAGCCGATGCTATAGACCTATCCCTAGCTGATACAACAATATGTAAAACCGTTTTAACAAATCAGATTAAAAGAGCAACAAGGTCAATTCGACGTAAATATCTAACCTGCAACAAGATCTGGTGAATGAACGATGGAACCGTGATATATATAGGCAGGAGCATGATCAGGCAGTACAGGAGCGTGATCAGTTACGGACTAATGCTCAAAATCAAGTAAACAGAATGTTAGACAATATAACAGGAAAGCGAACCCGTATTGGTGAATTGCTAGGAGAAAAGCTAGCCCTTCAGCTAATATATCGAAGGTGCAAAGCTGAGGCTGACTTGTCAGAATTCAATCGCGCCTGGGTATTTAATCGGTATAAAAAATGGAAGGCTCGAGAAATTAATTCTCGCCAGAATATTTTAAATTTGCAGGAACAAATTTTATTATTACAAAATAATCAACAAAATCAAATAATGGCATTACCTGTAGGATTTGCGCAACCAGAATTCCATGGTGGTGATAAAGATCACGAAGATTTTGTGGATAGATTCATATCATATATCACTTTAGCGGGAGTAAATAATGATGCAAATATTCTTACTATATTAGATCGATCTCTAAAAGGAGAAGCGAGAGAATGGTACCATAGAGAATTTGATAATAAAAATTGGGAATTGCAAAATGTACTTGATAACTCGGGTATAGGAGCCACTATTGCACATATTCGGGGTACCAATGCTGTAGCTATAACAGGTGCGGTCACTTCTTTCCCAAATGTTCCACTAGGACTTACAGGTGCACAAATTATTCCTGCTCGAAATGTTGCTGAAGATTGGACAATAGCAGGAGATCGTCCAACTAATGCTGTACCAGTTGCACCAAATGCTGGGGGAGGAGTTCCTATTATTCTAGCAGGAATGCGATCTGGACAAAGACTTTGGTGGATGAAAAAACATTATCCAACTGCTAATAAATATGTAAAGATGTTAGAAATTGGTGCATTAAGACAAGGCTCATATGAGACTGTGCCTTCATTCTGGGCAAAAATTCAGAAATATGGTGATCAACTCGGTTATACACCAGCACAGAAAAAAACTCATTTCTTATCAGGAGTTAGATCCGATATCAGAGATGAAATTTATAGAATCAGTCAAACCAAACCTATTAACGATATCATTGATAGTTTGGCAGAACTTGAATTACGTCATGGAATATTACAACAAGCACTATCACAACCTCGCTATGCACCTATTGCTTCCGCTACTTCAGATGCTATGTCACAACAACCAGTATTTCCTATAGCTGATATACAAAAAATAATTCAAGATGAATTAGCAAAACAGCGAGCTGAATCTAAAGCTGAGATAGAAAAATTAAAGGCCGAGCTTCAAGCACAACAACCGCAAGTTGCAACAGTAGGAACATTTCAATCTCCATCCAAGCTTTATCCTATAAAATCAGAAAAAGCTCAGCAAGCATTTTACATAGTAGATCAAGAAGGTAATTATATGGATCAACTTACCCAAGATCCAAATTATCATAAATACCTTGAGCAAGCAAAAGCATTGTTTAAACAACCTCAGCAACAAAACCAATCTGCGAGAATAGATAGAATAGAATCGAAAGTAGATGAAATCGGTCAAATGACATCTCAATTCGGGAGGATGATGCTTGAAAATCAATCCAAAAAACCCGTAGCTAAATCAAATTCAACACATCGATATTTTCCACCTCTAATACCTTCCCAATCCCAATATGCATCTCCTGATTCAGATGATAATGAGGATGAAAGTGGATATAATGAGAAAGAGAATAGATAGCATGCTCCACCCTAGTCAGAAAAAAAAAACAGGTACCGGTAAATGAAAAAATGCTTCCAGAACTTAGTCAGCCTGAAACATACGATGAACTATTGCCAAAGCTTTCACCGGCAATGCGTAAAATGTGTCAGTCTCATATAGTTCAGGAGAAAGAATCAAAATCAGATGAGTGGTTTTCATCTCTACAATATCTGAATGCTAGTATAAATGATTTGTTTATTTCTGAATCTTTTTTAGATAATGGAAGTGAGATTGGAGCCTTGAATGATGCAACAATTAATGCCCTCGGATGGAAAGCTGACAAGCCATCTGACTTTGATATAAAAGGTAACTCTAAATATATTACCGAATCATTGGGATGGTTTACAGATGTGCCAGTCAGTATAAAGGATAAGGATGGTAAAACAGTCACAGTTTCAGGAAATTTTGCACGTATTGATAATGGTGAACCAGAACCAATACTATGTATAGGTATGACATGGATTCGAAAGGTTCATGGTATTCTTGACCCGAATAAAAACCAATTTCGCATAAAGGTTCATGGTAAGTCTTATATTATACCAACATTCAGCAGGGCTCCAGTAGCCAAGGATCCACCAAAAGATATAGAGACCTTAGAAGTATTGGATTCCGATTCATCAAGTGAAGAGGTAAAAAAAAATGCATAAATTGTGAAAGTATGACTATCTGTGTAAAGGAGCTTGAAAAAGCACTATTTACTAGTGTCCAAACTAATTCAAAATTTATTGGATATTATAATAATTTGCGTGATCAATATAAAACAAAAATTAGTCATATTAATTCTAAGCTTTTGAAATAGGAGCAGATAGTTTAGAAATATCAGCACGTACAACAGCTCTTATCTTTTTAGCCTCCTCTTGTGTTCTCTTATAGAATTCTAAAGGATCTTCAGTTTTTTGTGAGGCTTCAGGTAGTATAGTTTCTTTTTTTGCTTCTGATATTTTGTCTATCTTTTCAGTCGAATCTTTACTAACAGAGTATTGATCAGAAATACGTGCAGACTTGAACTTGGATTTTCTCTTTTTTGTCTCTTCCACAACTCTTTAGCACTAATAAGTTCTTTATATAAGTTGAGAAAATTAACTGGATCGGGATCATTTTCAGTGGTTGGTATCGCTACAGATTGTGTAAAAATATTATTTTTTGCAGAATTCAGATCTTTAGTAGATAATTCATCTATTAATTTTTTTAGATTTGGAGGCTCTTTTTTTGCACTTTCTTCACGTAATCTTTTTTTAGATTTAGGCTCTTTGTTTTTGGTAAGGTCTACATAATTTGGATACAATATGATAAGGTAGGGTTAAAAATAAGAGATATATATGGGGTTACTGTATTCTGGTTTTGACTAGATGTCATTTGTGGTGAAATTTGCATTGGGTCTGAGGTATTCTGTGCCCGATCCTGTGAACTAGGTTCAGAAGTACCAGAATAACACGCATAACCAATAGATTCAATTTTCATTGCACATTCAGGGCATTGTAGGAGATCTTTTATATAATTCTCAAGATAACTACGGTGGTATATATGTCCACGGATGAGTATGGTAAATAGTTTTTTAAGTTCATACAAAAAAAGCTCTTCTTTACACTTTGAGCATGGATCTAGTTCTGGAACTTCAACACCTTTTGTAATAACCTCTGAGACGCCGTTTTAAGGATATTTAAAGCAAGGTTTTTAAGACATGAAACATTTTTAGGTGTTGGGTTAGTAGACATATCCAAGAATAAAATTTTTTATGGTTGAGAGTTAGAATACGGTATAAAGGGTTATAGACAGATAAGTATTGCAGTTAATTATATACTTAGCTCATTTTTATACATTAAACGTTTTAGAGACTAACAAACCTAATTTGCAGATTAAAAAACAATTTCGGATTTGGCGATCTGTTCATTCACGAATTAATTAGTATGAGCCAGGATCGCTAGATCTTCGGTGGCAATTACAGACGATTTTTAACTTATGGGTAAGTGCGGTTAGTAAGTTGGTTTGCATATATAACTTTACTTAAAAAATATCTAATAGGTCCGATTATTTCCAGATAGATTTATTGCAAAGCAGGCCCAAAGGGACAAAGCTGGGTTATAGCGAACTAATCTAGATACTCCTATATAAGTTATAGATATCCTCAATTTCGGAAGTATTCTCATTAATTGGCTTGGGTGTGGGAGCTAGGGTTTCGGGTTTAGGCTCTGGATCTGAGTCAAGGTCAGAATTGGAAGTATCACCCTCAGCATAATACTTTTCAGAATCAAACCGGCCTATATTATGTCTCATTGCAATTCTGCTAAGTAATTCAAGATGTTGCGAGGTTGGATTTTGACCGCCATGAACTCTAGAAGCATGTTTACCTCCAATTTTTCTTAATCGTTTGGCTGTAATACTATATGGTTTTAAAAATTTACTAAATACCCCTGTATTGCGTTTTCCACTAATACTATAGACAGGATCACGTAACTTTCTAGTTGCTATTGCATCTTGGATCCAGGTAAGCAATTCTTTTGCACGTTCTGGATTCTTTTCCATAGATAGAAATTGCTGAGGTTTGGGATTATTTTTTGCTTCTCCTTTGTTTTTAATATACTCGATACAATACCAAGAATAACCAGGCTTGTACCATTCAGGAGGATTCGATTCACCGGCTTCATAATGGATAATACGAAGAGTGGCAACTTCGGCGGGTCTCATGCTCAACATCATAATTACATCTGCAAGATCTTGCATAGTAGGGATTTTAGTAGTATTGATATTTTGAATTCTTCTAAGTCCTTCCTCTAAGGAAAAGTGTTTGGGAGTTTTAGGTAGGATGGGTAATCGCTGTTCGAGTTGCCTCTTTTGAATTTCGTTAAAAGCTCGAGTAACTTCTTGCAATTTGGCATATGTATTAATTTGCTCAGGATTGACTCCAGCTTCTGCTAATTCTTTACGAAATTGCGATAGACAGGAACTGGCCGCCACAATCGTCTCATCTGTATTATTTTTCGGAACAGCTAAGTCTAAAGCATGTAACCAAATATCCCACACATCCTCAGTTTTTGCACAATATTGAGCTCTTTCCTTGATAGTAAGTTTTTTCCCTCTTGTTTGGTACAAGAGCTTCTATTTGATAGGCGCCGGCGAAGAGCTTCTTTCACATCTTTACGAGCCTTCCAATCTGGTAGCATAGTACCAAGCTCATCGGCATGATTACGTAATTGAAGCGGGTTGATTCGGCTGATAGATTGTATTTATTGAGAATCAGGTCCAAAATGGAAGTAAAGCTATTAGTTTTGGGCTTTCTAGTTTTTTGGACAGTTGCCATAATAGATATGTAAATAATATATATATATCGATAAGTAGATTGTGATTATGCATTAATCTACTTATTTTTTCAAATCGAAATTAATTATATGTTGAAGACACTGGACTCTGCCCATCCACAGATTAGTATAGCTATACCCAAAAATTGAATGGGCTATGGTTAATGCGATTATACTGGAAAATGGACATGAGTGAGGCACGGAATAGATCAAAGGTTTTAGAATCCATAGCTCTACGTGATAACAAAAAATATAGAAGGCATCAGCAGAGCTGGCACAGCCAAGGATGATATAGCTTTACTTAAAGAAGTCATCAAAAAATTTATACTATTGCTCTAGTCTCATTATCACATACTTACCTCAGCTACATGAATGAAATTTGCGGGACCCGCGGGTCTCAGAAAATATTTATAGTTCATGTCTAGAATCGGGTAAGTCAGATATATGATTCCCCAACATAGAATGGTATTTTGTAATCAATTCAGCCTGTCTTTTTTTGTGATAGCTTGCTTTGTTGCGGTATTTTCCAGCATGTTTAACACACATACCATATGTAGAGGCAGTTGGTATACCACATTCCATACAAGAACTACGTGATCGCATTTTCCAATGAAGAGCACAACCCTCTTGTCGATAGCAACCTTTTCCACAGATTCGCCCATCAATATAAGTATACAGGCAAGAATAGAATGCCATTATTAATAGCGATAATTATAACTTTCAATTTTGTACTGTATATGAAATAATTATTTTTCGAAATAAACTTTTTATGACGCTTTTATTATAAATTATTAAATCAATGCATATACAAATTGCAAATATATACAAATCAATAAAATGAGTTTGTCTAGTGAAGCAAAAAAACATCTTCATGGATCATTACAACATCAGCATCTAAATCAAAAATTGGTCGAATATAATGAAGCAAAAAGGTTCTTCATTGGTTTAACGGATCTTGATTATAAACCCGGTCATAGAGAGCATACATTTTATAAATACTGGCTTGCATCTAATGGTCATACTGATAAAAATGATACTGCACTTTTAGATGCATATCAACCTGAAAAAATTCATTCTCAGTATGTAATCCGGATGGAGGGAAAAGGTTATACAGTGATTGATCACCCTTCTGAAGTTTATAGAATGCCAAATACACATGAATGTATCGATGGAAACCAGCATCTTCGCTTGGTAATTGATATTGATGCAAGGCAAAAACCTGATCCTACAAATCCTAAAGTGCCTTCCTTAGACAATAAAAAAATAACACGAGAAGATTTGTTATCTAGAATTTTAGTAGCTTGTGCAGATGCATTAAGCCTTATTCCCGATTGTATGCCTTTCTTAAATTCTTTTGCTTTAGCTAGTTCGTCAAATGCTGAGAAATGTAGTTGGCATATTATTTATCCTCGTGCCCAATTCATAGATTATAGAGAACTTAAGGAATTTACAGAAAAGGTTATAGAATTAGTTGGGGAACCATATTCAAAATTTATTGATAATGGCCTTCTCAAAACACATTTTAACCTTCGGCTTCTAGGATCAGCAAAGGAAGGTCGTATAAAAAGACCAGCTATTTCTTCAGTTAAAAACGGATTTAAAAATTTAGATGATTATCTAGTTCAGCCTAAAGAGAATTATTCCGTGATCTGGCCACGGACTTTTTCAGAAGAAAAGCCAACAGAGGAGGAATTTAAACCTATCAATAATGAAGATGCTTTGGTTAAAGGAGCTAATCTAGTTATTGCGAAATTTGGATAGCTCGAAATTGGAAGAACTGAGAAGGGTTTGTTAACTTTCAATCATGATCGGTTAAAAAATGTCCTATATGTGACGTTAAACATGAAAAAGATCAACTCTATGGATTTATTCGAAAAAATGGTCATTTTATACTCAAGTACTATCGGCAAAAACAATATAAGCCGGATCATAAGGGTCTTAGCTTCGATAAACTATCAGATAAAGTTGAATCAGAAGTGAAACCCATGAAGTGGGGATTAATTGAAAGATTGTCCAAGGCTGTAAAACATCCACGCCCACTCGTAGAATTATCTGGAAATAATATTAATGTTAAGGAAATGGAGGACGCCCCAGAAGCTTATCCAGATTTCATGAATGAGGAACCTACTACAACCCTAATTCGCTCACCTGTTGCCAGCGGAAAAACAAAAACCTTAAGAGAGATTCTTAATTCTTTAGCTAAAAGTGAAGCAAATTTACCTTGTTTTAACTGGGTTTCATATCATAAAACTCTTAGTAATGAAACTAAAAGTAAAATCGAAGTATTACAGAAATCTGGGCTTCGTGTATGCCATTATCAGGAAAATGAAGGTAATTTGGCTATACGTGACTGGGATGTTATTATTGTTCAGGTCGAAAGTACACATCGTCTTAATTTCCATGAAGGTCATTCTAATGTAGTTATTTTAGATGAAGCGAATGGTATTATGCATCAAATAGCAAGTGGAATCCATGCACGAGAATCTGAAAATGCCATGCGAGATTTGTTAAAGTCGGCTGTTCACGTGGTTGCCGCAGATGCTTTTGCAAATGAATCGACTTTAGCCTTCTTAAGACAATACCGGGGTGAAAACATCCGAGTTTTTGATAATAAGTATCAGCCACGTAAAAGTGAGACCGTAAAAATCCTTTATGATTCAAATAAAGGCTCAGAAGCTATACGTAAAGGTCTTGAGATGCTTAAAGAAGGTAAGCGTGTTGTCTTTTCAATGACCTCCTGCAAAAAGGCTCGGGCAATAGCTAATCAAGCATCTAAGTTGCAAAAACCAGACGGTTCATTTATTTTGTCACGTGTTTATTTTAGTCAAATGGATGGAAAACAACGGCAGGATGACTTTGCTGATATTAATGCTACCTGGAGTGGCCTTGATTGTGTAATCTATACAAGTACTGTGGAGTCAGGCATCTCGTTCGAAATTCCTAACTATTTTGATGCAATTATAGCAATTAGTAATATTAAAACAGGAGTACACGCTGAAGCATTTACTCAGATGCTTTATCGAACTCGCGATTGCCCGTATCGTATTGTTTCTCTTTACAATAGTAAAACACATTCTGAGATTTTTAAAGAACCAAATCGTGACCTTATTCGTGCAGAACTTTTGGCCTTAAGACCTGGAGATTTACCAACTGCAATAAAGGGGCACCGTGAATGGAACAAAATCGCTGACTGTTATATACTTGATTCATCTCCGGCAGTAGAAACCTATATTGAGGTTGAATATCAGAGACGCTTATCAGCCAAATATTTTCCGGAAATTCTTTGTAGTTTGATTGCTAATACTGGAGCATCACTAGAATTAATCGCAGTAGAAGATACCAAATTAGCCAAAGCTTCTCGTACAGAAGTATCTCATACTATTAAGAATACTAAAAAAAGGATCGAAAGTTCTGATGCAGAATTAATAGTCAATGCTCCAGATATCAATCCTAATGAAGCTGAAATGCTTAAGCTAAATCCTGAACGTTCTTTTGCTGATAACATGACCCTACAACGACATTATTTATGGAGAACATATGCTTCAGGCGATATTGGAGGTAACGATGATATTCGAAACTGGAGTATAAATAATGATGACTGGATTAAACTTTGTGACATAGATTTTGTAAAAAAATTCAATAGTCCTGAGCCTTTACAACATTTTAGGAGGCTGGCATATTTCAGAAGACAAGGTTTCAATGCAATAAATTCTGTAGAAAATCTAAAAATCAAAGAAGAAATGCAGTGGGAAGATTCACATGAATCTGTGGATCTGTCCTCAGTTGATTTGCATAAATTTTATTTAGCAAAACAATGGGAAGCGGTACATAATCTTGTCCAATCGATAGGTTTTAATGATATTGATGATACAAATATTCTTTCTGGTGATGATATAGCTAAGACTTTTGACCAATCACGGGAAAAAATCGTTAAAATTCGAGAAGATGCATTATTGCTCTTCGGTTTTAAGACCAGAGCTAAAGGATTACCTGATCTCAATGCTACAATAAAGTTCATTAATGCAATACTAGGTAATTGGTGCGGTTATACTATCAAGAGTGGAGAAACTCGTATAGGCCCAAGAACTAATCGGATATGGAAGAAAACTTATTGGATTCATCGTGTGCCACCTAATGGTGCTGGATTTGAAACTATAGAAAGAATAATGGCTATAAAATTGAACGATCCTAATTATCACTCTACAGATCCAATTCTTCCACCATATAAACCTGAATCAATTAATGAAATTCAAAAACTTTTTGACTCAATACTTGTTACTACTGATATTACCATTTCAGAGAAAGCAAAACTTCGATGCTCTGTTTCATCTAATAATAAGGATTGTGAAGAAAGTTCTTGCAATAATGTAAATGAGGAATCTGCGACAAATTTATCTCAATCACCTTCTATAATATTAACTCAAGATCGATCAAATGATTTTGAGCAATTCTCAAGTATTACTGAAACTAAGAAAGAGATACCCGAACTTTTAACCACAAAGTATCTTCCTTCAGAAATTTCTCTATCTTCAGAATATCTTATTAAAAACGAATCTGATATAGACACACTTATTCTTCTTTTATAGCAAAAATTCTAAATGTCGAAAGAAAAGCTAGAACAATGGAGATTCGAGATTGCTTTTGAAATGTGGGATAATAATAATTATTGGAAAAAAGAGCACGAGAGCATGGATGAGATCGCTTTCTTAGATCACAAGCGGAAGTTTGAAGCAAAAATGGGCGTTCCTACCACTCCATACAAAAAAGAATTAAAAAGGCAATTTATGGTTCTCATTGAATACGTATAATTATGCTTCTAACTCTGAAGAAGATGTTAAAACACAGTATACCTCTGGCAGAAGGTATATTGCTATATTTAACTAATCATTTTTGTCGACTCTTACTGTAAGTATGGGAAAAAATTCAAATAAAAATTAATATTCCAATACCTCAATACCTAGATCATATAAAGGGGTTTTTGGGTCGTGGTAAATAGATCTCTTGCTCAATTCACGTAAGTACTAGAGGTATATAGATAAGGTAATTTAATCGATAACCATTTTTGTATTATGTAATTTTGATCGAGGTGTACTTTTCAGTAAATAATACGTATATAGTATATTCAAAAAAAATTGGTGTTTAGTCAAAGTATAAAATTCGAAGAAAATCAGTGTCCAGTCAAAGTAAAATTATTATAGAAATGACGATTATGCTTTGGATAGACACAAAAGTATATTATTTTAGCTACATAATTCGAAAAAAATCAGTGTCTAGTCAAGGTATAATTACTAATGTTATAAAGTGTACTTTGGATAGACATCAAATAAATATAATTCAAAAAAAATTTAGTGTCTGGTCAAGGTAAAATTTATAGAAAGGATAGTTATACTTTGGATAGACACAAAGAGTATATATAATTCGAAGAAAAATCGGTGTTCAGTCAAGGTATAATTCGAAGAAAATCGGTGTCCACCCAAGGTAAAATTATTATAGATACATATATATTATAGAAATTATGCTTTGGACTGACACAAAATATGTGTACTAATTCGTGAAAAATCGGTGTCCACCCAAGGTAAAATTATTATAGATACATATATATTATAGAAATTATGCTTTGGACGGACACCAGGTAGGGATAACAATTCGGCACTATGTGTCTTATTCTTGGGTAATATAATAGATAACAATTGGGCACTGCGTGCCTTATCCTCGATGGATATTCAAATGCATTATAATAATTAGCAATTCGGCACTACGTGCCTCAAACCTGGCCCTCATTGAGGAATTAACCAGAAATCAGCCATGACTAAACCGGTATACATTATGTCGCATGTGGGTGACGACAAAAATCAGATACAGTTGCCAAACTAGCATACAATAGTTGGTGACCTGACGACAAAAATTAGCCACAGTCGTCATCCAAGTGACGTGAAAAATAGAAATCGAATGTCAAGCCACCCATATATCTTGATAGCTCTCAGATGATGATACAAATATAATTTACACATCACCTAATCGCATTGTCATCATATGTGTTAGAGTGACGACAAAAAATTGATCGCGCCATCATAAGTAGGTATCAGTTTGGGTCATAAGTAGGCATCAATCTGGACCATAAGTAGGTAACAGTCTGGAGTAAGTCGGTAACAGTATATATATACTGTTACCGACTGATGTCAACCTGGGTAGTCTTTAATTGAAGCAGCACGAGGTTATGTGCTAGTGTGATTTATGGTATGTGATATAGGACGAGGGACACCAAAGAATATAAATAGGTAATCTCCTAGTTAGGTTGCAAGTACGGCATATAGCAGTGTTGGAAATTGGACATGTCCAATTAAAATTTTTGATTGGACAGTTTTGGACATGTCCAAAACTGTCCAAAACTGTCCAAAATTGTCCAAAATTGTCCAAAATTATTCAAATTTTTTAAAATTAGTAAAATATATAATTTTATATTTTTCTACTTAAATAAATAATAAAGATTAATCTAAGTTTTATATTTAGGATATTGCTAACTTTGCTCCTAGTGATTTAACCACCCTACAATTTACCAATCAGGTTGCAAGATCTTGTATAACAAATAAATAAATTTTTAAAAAAATTTAGAAAAAATTTTAAAAAATGATCAATATCACAAAATTTTATTACAAAAACTAGCTTTGGGTTATTAAGTAAAAGTTTTTAGTAACTAATTTTGCATATAAATAGTCTATCTTCTAACTTAATATAACCTGTACCCTAACCCTAGTCTTTAAAAAAAATTATTTATATAAAAAATTCCATAAAAATTAAGGGTAGTTAAATGTTATAATTTTAACTAGGAGTTAAAATTAGTTGAATTCTTATATTTATATATTATAAAAATATTAGATAATATATATAGGGTAATACAGTTTACCCCCGTTAATATCAACCCCGTAGATATCAACCTCCCGTTAATATCAACTTTATTAACAAAACAAATTTTCCTATATTAAAATTCCTCAGCATATATCAACTCTATTAATATCCCTCGTTGATATCCCTATCAACATAAAATAATTTTTTTTTATAATAAATATTCCTCTGTTGATATCTTTAGCCAATAAAAATTGACAATCCGCCAGTCAACTGGAGAGCGATCATAATAACATAATGCAGATTACATATAAAAATCACTATAGGCGAAATGTGGCAGTCTTCCATCTAAAATTTTTTTATACTAAGTTAACGGTACATGTCCACTAATTGAAAATTGTAGAGCTCATTGAGACGCATCTAATGGTGGTTAGAACATACAAATCGGCCCAGTGGATGGCGAGATATCGCCAAAGAACGATTGGCCGACTATATAAAATCCCTATGCAAACAAACATTGTTTACATAGAGATTTTATATAGTCAGCCAATCGTTTTTCGACGATATCTCACCATTCACTAGGCCGATTTGGATGATCTAACTACCTTAAATGCGTCTCGATGAGCTCTACAACTTTCAATTAGTGGACATGTGCCGTTAACTTAGTAAGAATTTTTTTTTAGATGAAAGCATGCCACATTTCGCCTATAGTGATTTTTATATGTAATCTGCATTACATTACACTATAACCACTCTCCAATTGACTGGCGGATTATCAATTAAATAAAAAATCACATGACATGACAAATTACCAATCAAAAAATTGACAAGTAATACCGATAGTATACTTATCTTTTGTTTTAAAATGCAGTTTTTTATTGGTTAAAGCTTTATAACACATGAATAGCCAATCCCCCTTTGTTATCAACCCGCATATATCAACCAAATCACTAAATTCAAATAGGTTGATATTAACGAGGGTAAACTGTATTAATCAAAACATATTATAGTAAGATTAAAAAATTAATAAAAAATTAAAAGTAATACTAAGTATTATTAATTAAAATAATTATGTATATTAATGTCTAATATAATTATTGTCACGGCTGATGCTGAAGTTGGCTGATGCTGAAGCTCAGGGGTCTCTATTGGAAACTATAAGCCTGCTAAAATCCACATATACTCTATAAATATAAAATCTACACCCAAACCCTACCCTAACCCTATAAGACAAAAGCGAAAAAAACATCTAAAAAAAATTTTAAAATTTTATATCAAAATAGGTCAAAGATTCAGCATCAGCCAACTTCAGCATCAGCCGTGACAATTATTATGCTAAGCTTTTACAAATAACATCTAGAGAAAGTTAATAAAATAACCAAATTTTTTTTAATAAATTTGTTGTATTTCTATTAACTCTACCCAATATTATATAGCAATTTTTTAGTTTCACTAAAGCATGCTTTGATTATTTTCTATATTATAAAATCATTAGATATTATATTAAAAGATATTGATTTAAATATTGAAATATATCTAGAATGATGTTAAAATTTTGCAGAATTAAGCTTAATATAAACCAAAAGTTTAACCTATACTCTCTTTTTTGGATATTATTTAAGCAAATAGTATAATTATATTAGAAAATATTTGATTGGCTAATAAAATTATTATATATAAAATAATTGTCCAAAACCAATTAAATTTAGTTTTGGTTTTGGACAAGTTTTGGACAGGTTTTGGACACTGTGTCCAAAAACCAAAATTGTCCAATTTCCCAACACTGGCATATAGTGTAGAACCTTCGGGCGGACTACTCAAATAGGCGACCAAAAGTTGCACGTATGGCTATATGTACTCTCATTAACCAAGAATATATTATTTAAAAATCTAATAAAAATCCACTTTCACGCGACATTGCGAAGGTATAAAAAAAAATTAAAAAAAATATAAATAATAATTATATAAGTTACTAATTGACTAGTAGTTTTAAAAATGATTCAAGCTGGATCAATAGATCTCTAACTTGGATTATACCAAGTACATATTGGACTATATTTTCAAAATATTTCAAAATTTTGTATGATGTATCGAAATTAATCTACAAATTTTGTATTAGGGAGCTTCCAGAAATTAGCTGATTTCTGGGTAGATGGTAGGTTAGCTAAAGTATCAGATGTAATTCCAGCCAAAATTTCATAATTCCGGCCAAAGTTGCAAAATTATTTTTGACCAAAATTATAGATTTATTAATAATATTTAATTGATGATCCGTATGCAAACCAGTGAAATTTATTATTAAAATTTGAAGAACATTTTGTAGATCACTTATAAAAAAAATCATGAGTACCAAACTTTACACTAAAGGTCAATAGGCAAAATTAATATTGAACCTGTATTAAAAATTAGTGTAACTGAATTGTCAAAGCCACGAGAACCAGATTTTAATAAATTTTTTTTACGAATTTCGATCGTTAAAAACTTTTTATTAGGGAAACGCCAGATTCTGACCTTCCAAAAAGCTATAATTCACTAGTACCAGTATGACAATATATCAAGTTTTTACTATTTATTGAAAAATACTACATTGACTAACGAGTGCAATTTTTTGTTTATGCTGTGTCGCATATCGTCCTATCCAGTTTTGAATCGTTGACACCTTCGGAACGTCACTTTCTTCTAAGTTACCCGTTTTTACCAGCTCAAGTAATTCAGTATGCATCTCTTCTGCGGTATAACGATCACTTTTGTTAATGTTACCCGCTAAGAAATATCCTTCCAGATAAGTTATAACATGTTTACTGATTCTTTTACCTCCGCCTCTTTTTCCAAATTTTTGGTTTTCTTTTAAAGCCCAGCCTAATGCAAGTGGAAATTCACTGTATATATTTTTATTTGATGGTAGGGTCAAATTGCGATTTTTTTAAATGTATGTGGATATTTATAACTGCAAATGAATTTAGTTTTACCTTTCTTCATTTGAATTCAATGCTTCAGCAGATAATTCTGTAATTACATTGTAATTAGTTGAATTTTAGTATTACCGTAGACCACTGTATACAATACCCGGGGTCTTATTCAAGAACTCCGTTTTTAAAATTGAATAGTACCCATGGGTACTGTGTGAAGAACCGGGTACTATATTTGGGGATATATCATAGTAAAAGTAGTAAATCAACATAGTTATACCCCCAGGTCTTATTCAAAAAACAGGATGGTAGGGATGGTGAATAATACCCGGGTCTTAATCATGGGGGGTATTATTTTAGGGGGTTACTGTATACAGTGGTCTACGGTACTTTTACGCCCGTTAACAATACCTGTTTTCTGTAATTCCGGTTCTTGGGATAATTTATTATTCAATAAAGATATCAAATCTTGTTTTGTACTTTCATTATTATAGCTAACTCCTCGATTTGTTAATTGCGTTTTCAGTTGATCAACTGTTAAACGATCAGGATGGATTTCTAAAATAGAAAATTAGATAGCAGTATTATAGGGTCCGTATGATTTCACTGGCAATCACTTCAAAAACACCGCATTCCATCGACATTCGCCTCACTGACAAACTTATTTTACGGACAATTAATTTCATCTCGTAGACAGTATATTTCACCGACAACTCATTTCACAGAAAATTTTTTTATAAACCGCACTAATCTTAACTCTAATTTTAAGCCTAACCCTAACGACAATGACCAGAATTACTTTGTGAAATGAGCTGTCGGTGGTATTATACTGTCTATGAAATGAACTTGTCTGTAAATTAATCGTCTGTAAAATAAGCTTGTCGGCGAAATATGGTGTCTTTGAAGTGATTGTCGATGAATTGATCAAAACAGCATGATTTAGTAAAAAAAAATTCATTACTTGACTTATGTGGCATTGGAACAAACCATGGAGACTTGGGAACTGAATGCTGAGAAACTTGAGGATTTGGCTTTTGAATATCTTTTTTTTGTAACTTTTCTAATTTTGCAGGCGTAAATTCATTCCATTCACCAATATTAGGAATCGCACGTGCTCGAACATATCCCGTATTATTATCGTCCCATGGCCATTCCCATGAAAACCAGTTTGAATTACCTGGTAAAGTATTAACCCGCTTTTTACCTGAAACTAATATATATAAAGTTAGTTTGCAATTATTTAACAGCTTATTTATCATTTATTACCTTTAGGACGCTCCGGCTCTAAGTGAGCCACTGATGTTCCACGAATCCCTTCAATGGCCAATTCAATATCTGATCCTTGTGCAATATTAAATCCTAAACGAACATGACGATTAATTGCATGGGAAATCTGTAGTTATTTTAAAGGTAAGTTGTTGAATAATCAAATAATGTTATAATATTTTTGCATAATAATAACGCATAGCTGCGCATTATTTAGGGATGCATATGTGCGATATTTGAATCACTTTTTATACCGAACACAATAGATTCGGTATAATAAATCTACAGTACTAGCTATATATGAGTGCAGTCAAAGGAAACCTTGTCATTGGGATTTCAATTAGATTTGTTTCGGACTCCAGGATGTATTATATGTAATATATAATACGTCATTTATTAAATTTTTCATGGACAAGTTCTGGAGTCTGAAATAAATATAATTGAAAGCCCAATGACGGTTTTCCTTTGACGGCACTCATACGTTGATCCAATTAGATTCAAATATGGTAGGGGAGGGTTATTTTTGGACACACATGGGTGTTATTTTAAACCAAGTATATAAATTTCAAAAAGTAGAAATTTCAAAATAACGCCCATGTGCATTATTGCATGCAATACAATAGATTGATATTCAGACCTGGGCATGGTGAGAATCAATTGTTGTTTTCGCTTCCCCTGCTTCAAGAAAAGTCCATTTTCTAACATATATATTATACCATTCTTTCCACCTTCCCATAATCAACATCAAATCTGCGTTATGATAATGGGGGCCATTATCTGATATAAAAACAACCCATTCTGGCTGAGGATCTATTTCTGATATTGCAGCATGTAAGGAGGAAGCCGTGAACCAGGCGTCTTGACGGGTATCGGTTGACCAATGATCGAATGCATGAACTTGTAAAGTAGTATTATTATACAGGCGAGTATATATCAATATTGAATGTAATGTCCATCCTTTTTTTCCAAAGAAGTCTTGTTTTGTTTCGCGTGCACTTTTTGGTAAAATTTTCATTTTATAATCTACTATAATTAGGGCACCCGTTTCATTGAGCTCTCCTAATTGTGCATTAAGTTGTGCGTTCAAATAAACTTTTCGAGTCTGATGAGCCAAATAATATAATAAATATTCTTTTAATTCACTTAATTCATTATGAAGATCGGATGGTATATGCTCTTGAATTTGTGCAAATAAATTGAAAAAGGCTCCACAACGGTTGCAGGTTAGATTGTGTGATTGCGAACATGCACCAAAAGCATATAGCATACAATGATTTATACAGGTATTATGTTTAGTATAACCACAAGAATCAACTTTAAGTTCATTTTCATAATCTTTTTTCAAATACCTTTGCAGATTATTACATTCGGTAAGTAGTCGTTCCTTATCGTTATTTAACTAATTAGTAGATACTAAAATATAACTTTCTCGTTATAGTAAATTCTTGATATAAGTATCGCCAAGTGAAAACCTAGAACTTTAAAATTGGGTCTGAATTATTTCACCGACAATCACTTCAAAGATACTGCATTCCATCAACAATCACTTCACCGCCAAGCTTATTTTACAGACCAGACAAGTTCATTTCGTAGACAGTATATTTCACCAACAGCTCATTTCACAGAAAATTTTTTTATAAATCGCACTAACCTTAACTCTAATTTTAGGCCTAACCCTAACAACAATGACTAGAATTACTTTGTGAAATGAGCTGTCGGAAAATTATACTAGTATTATACTGTCTACGAAATGAACTTGTCTTTAAATTAAAATAAGCTTGTCGGTGAAATGAATGTCTGAAATATGGTGTCTTTGAAGTGATCGTTGATGAGTTGCAATTTAAATTATGGTATTATTAAACTTCAAATCGATATAACAAAATGCATTATCGAATTTTTTTTTTTTTTAGTATCCTATGCAAAATACCTGGATATTTATTATTATTATTATTATTATTATTATTATTACAGTATTATCAAAATAATATTTAGGTATTTTGCACAATATTTTTCTTGTTATCACAAATTAATTTTTGCATTACTTATATGTATAATACCAGATACAATATGCTTGTTATTGATCAGAGCATACTATGGCATTATTTTTTTGACGTGAAGATTTTTCTTAGCCCGATTTCACTATAACGAGAGTAAGTAGCATAATCGTTATCATCAAAATTAAATTTACCTGATGATCCAAGCTTGCATAATGTAGAATCAATTTTTGAAGCTCATCAAATGATTCATATCCGTACATGTTGCAAATTGAACAAAGACCACCCAAGTCTTCTTTATATATATATCGTTCTCCTTGTAAGTATTTATAAAATGTTGTTCTTTTAATGCCATCTGGATATTCTTCATGAAACCGTTCCCATAAAGCTTTTTTGGTATTTTTTAAGTAATGTACAGGCAATCCAGTCGCACTATCAGTTTTGTAAGAACTCATTATGACGTTTGCCTTATCTTGAAAAAAACTTTCAATTTGTTCTTCTTTTTCGCGTGTTAATTTTTTTATTGTAATTTTGGGCTTTTCCAACTGAACACATCCTGGGCCATTTATACGTGCATAATGACGTGCTTCAGTAATCAAATCATTAGAGACCTAAAGATAAGTTTTAGATTATTTAAGTTTGAGTTCAATGTTAATTTATTGTTTATAAATTACTAACAGATAACTTTTCTTTGATCGTATCATAGTGAAATCTATCTGCGATAATAGATAATATTCTTCTTTTTCCATCATTTCCACGAATATTACTATCTAATGCATCCTGAAATGCGCTCCAAAATTGATCTGTTTTATTATGATTTGCAGGTACGCTTTGAAGAAATTTGCATTCATATAGATACTTTAGCATAGCTTCGTCTTTTGTTGGGTCTTTCGATCGAGTCCAGAATTCAAACTATAGAAAAAAAATCGAATTATTATTTTTGCACTGTTTCAAATGACTATAATCACTAATTCCGGAAATTCTGTGGACAGTGCTTAGGGACAGTGCAAATTCATATGATTGGTTGGTTAGCAGTTAAGGTAATAATATATATCATGTGAAGTTTCACTGTTCCATAGAATTTTCGGCATAATTTTCTGACAGTTAGTTCTTTTATTCACATCACATAAGGTTAGAATTAGCATTTAATTAGTTGCAGGTATTATTTTTAACCTTGTTAATGTTGAATAGGGAAAAAATAATTTTGAAAAATCATCGCAACTCACGAGTTAACCAGGGTGGTCCCAAAAGTGTAGATCGATGGCACAGCCGCAGCAAAAATAACCAATCGAAGACAGGCTGTAACTATATCTTTTTTATTTTGAAGTTATTAGTTAGTATAAGTGTTCATTTTTTGAGGCTGATATCTAAAATTGATATTAGTTATTATTGTACAACTTGTAAATTATTAGTTGCGGCTGTGTCATCGATCCACACTTTGTAGCTGCCCCGGTTGACTCGCAACCAACATAATTAGAATATGTTTAGTAATTACTTTAGATTCTTTTCCAAAAGGTGTTATATTTGAACAACCAGTATGTCGCAATAAAGCTTTCCATGCCCGCAATTCACGGTCTTTGACAATATAATTTGGTGAGTATATTTCTTTAAATTTTGCTGTTAACTCAATAATATTACTTTTTTGAGTTTTCCAGCTAATAAAAAAATCATCCCATTTTACAGATGTTAAAATAAATTTTTTTAAGTAATGGTTGAAAAGTTTATTCATAATTAGTTTACTCTGCCAATCTTCAACTGTACAATGAGGGGTTTGTTCTTTTTCAATTGATGATTTCGTTTGTTCGTGTTCTAGTCCAAAAAGTGTACTTCCTGTAAACTGTGCTAGTATGCCGATTTCATTCCAAACTACGTTAGGGTTAGCACCATGAAAAGTATATTTTTCTTGAGAATTTTGGTATATTTTAACAATCGCTTTATTATTAGTAAACTCTTGTAAAAATAATGAACGAGTTTTTTGAAAGTTATATATGAAAGAACTTTTATATCCTTTGCCAGCATAGTTCCAATCTGGGTTATCTGATATACCAATTTCGAAAATAATCAAATTTAAATTTGGGATTTTAAAAGAAAAAGGTCGAAAGTAAAGATCTGAAAGTAATAAATTACATATTTCTAAATTATCGAATCCCATAACTAAAAGACCATCAAGTTTAGTTTTTGTAGAAAAAGCTAATTGATATATAGATGTGATCGCCTTGGATGAACTTTTGCATATTTTACTTTGTAAACTTTCAGAATGACATAAAAACCCAGGTTCTAAATTGTTCTGAATTATGGTAATCATAAAGGCACGGCTATTTATTATAGTAATAGTTTTCATCCCAAGGCATAAGGGATAAAGAGGTGTATAAGTTGCATTGTTATCATTTGGGCGGGCAACCCACCAAGCTCTAGCACATGGTCCATAATGCAAATTTTCTATAATTTCACCACGAAAAACAAGTGAAACCTTATATTTTGACATACTTTGAAATAAATAAATAAAAATGCATGTTTTAAGATAAGATTTATTTGAATTTGTTCGCTTTTTATACAATTTTATTAAGGAAGTCATACGCACATATTCAATCACTTTTTTTTTTTTGAATAATAGCAATAACAAATTATACAATGGGCGAGCTTTTGCTATTGTTTAAAATTAAAAGCAATTGTTTTAAAAAAAAAAAAAAAAAAAAAAACTATAGGGGAAAAAGAATGAGAACAAAGGCATAGATAGCTATTAATACACAATTGCTATGTAGTGATCATTCAGATGTCGTATACTAGTGCATTTCTCAGCATTCTTATTCTTCTTTTTACATATACGTATATATATATATACTGTACGTATATATGCACATGTACTACTACTTTCTTTTTTAAATGTTCAAAAAGTACGCCAAAACTCTGGTACCCAAGACCATAGCCCAAATTACTTTTTGATTATTTGTTCCGTGTTATGGTCTAGGTACGTTTTATTCTATAGTACAACTCACTCTCGTTATTGTGAAGTTATTGGGCCCAAAAAAAACCTTTGCTATAGCAGTACTATAGTTCATATCAAGAGAATGCTATATGTACTTCACTGTATCGAGCTGAAGTTAATAATTCTGTAACTCAAAAGTTTTCACTGTATCGAATCTTCACTATGTTGAGAGTTTACTATAACAAAGTGAGCTGTATATCTAATATTTTAATATTACGATATTAGTATGCATGCATATAATACATAGAAATATTCAAGTTCTAAAAGTGGTTAATACCATATATATAGTCGAACTACACTTTAAATATATGTACTGTGCTACAATCTAGATCAAGTTTTATCCTGTAGAACTACTTTTTTATATTAGATACGCTCAGATTCTAAAAGTGGTTAAAAACATATATGTCTATTATCTCCAATTAGTATTATTGTCGATCACTGTTTTGCATACGGATCATCAATTAATAATTATTATTCACATAATCATGCTTTTTGAACATTTTACAGGTTTTCGCAAGTTTTTGCAATTTAATTATAATTTTTTTTTATTTTATTTTATTTTTTTTCTCTTTGACAATCATGCTCTATTTATTAGATACTATTAATCGTAAAAAACAAAATTACAAAAAAGGAAGCATCTACTACTATAATAGGCCGCAACCCGGCTTCTCTAATGGTGCCTAAGTAGGATTGTCACACTAGTGTTTGTCAAGCAGAGATGTCTATGATCTTTTGCTATAAGTACACCCTCTGTCTATGAACTGGTACCCAGTTACCGCTTCAAAATCTACTCCTTTAAAAAAACTTCATCCCTAAGCTTCTTATAAAATAAAGAAAAAAAAAAGGGGAAACATAAAATGTGGCAAAGACTACTAATGAAGACCCATCAACAAAACCAAAAACCAAACAACAAAAAAGAAAAACAAAGCAAAAACAGAAAAACAGCGATAAAGAAATAAAAGAAGGTGTTACTACGTCTATAACACAACGACGATAAAAATTATACAACAATGTATAAGCAAAGCTCATCAAATTGTCGTATGTACATGATAGAAACCTATGTCTAAAATGGAAAGAAAATTTTTTCTGGGCCCTCCAGATTCTGAGACCTTAACTTGACGTTTGTTTTGGTAACTAAGGTCACACAAGATAGAACCGGTTCCAGACCGGTGACATATTCCCAATTTGGACGGAGTAAACACTGATGATCTTTTGGAGGGGGTAAGCTAGGATGCCCACTTTTTGACGAAAATTTCGAAAAAGCCAAAGAGAGATAGTGAGGAGACCAAAACTTGTAAAGAGTATAAGTTTTACGTTTTGTAGAATAGTATAGATAACCAAAAGTATGTTTCTGTTTAGACTTCCACATCTTTTAACAAAAGAC
>QKWP01000244.1:334317-351775 GCA_003550325.1 Gigaspora rosea
TTTTGTAAAATTTTACTAATAAAATTCTATAAAATCTTATGATTCACAAAATTTTATTAATTAATTCTAACTTAATGCACTAAATAAACTTGTTTAGCACCTAAAAATACATTAAATTGGTAGAGTTGTTTTTATTTACTTGAAATTTGGAGAAAAGATGCTTAAATTTGACTTTTTTGATCAAAAATCTAAAATTATGTATCTTTTCTCCAAATTTTAAGTAAAATAAAAACAACTTAGCCGATTTAATGTATTTTTAGATGCTTAACAAGTTTACTTAGTGAGTTAAGTTAGAATTAATTAGTAAAGTTTTGTGAATCATAAGATTTTGTAAAATTTTATTAATAAAATTCTATAAAATCTTATGATTCACAAATTTTTACTAATTAATTCTTACTTCTTGCACTAAGTAAACTTGTTCAGCATCAAAAAATACATATAAAATATTTAGACTCAGACTAGTCTGCAGACTTATGACTAGAATTAGCTATAATGCATAGAACATGCATGCATGTATGCATGCATGCATGCATGTAGCATACCATGTGCATGCATAGTGTAGAAAAATACCATTTTGCCCATCTCTAATTGTAACGCATTCACATATTATAACAAGTATCTCTCTGCAACCTACAACCGAATCATCAACAACTCATGAAAGATTGTAACATTGCTTGGAAACAAATCAAAAAGGAAAATAAAACTGTAATTGATGAAAAAATACGTTCCTATTTTAATTCTTTTTCTTCGCATATCTATTGTCATCAATCAGCATTAATCTTACACAATACAAGTAATTCTGGGAGCTCTTCTCTGCCAAATAATGCTTCATTAATTCGTGCACTCCACAATGAGGTGAAGAAGAATTGTCTCGGAATGCCGTAAGTCAACAAGACGCATATCAAAAAATAAAATCGTGGTTAAAAAAATATTAGAAAACAAAAAAATGTACTTAATCTCAACAAATAAATCATTTAAAACAACATTGGCATCAAATATTATTAGTGAAAAAAATATAGTTACTGAGCAAGAAATGCGATTAAAAAAGCTCAAACGGCATGCCCAAGCCCAAGCAAAACTTGAAAACAAAAAAGCAATAAAGCTTGAAAAAGGTATTGTAGAAAAATATGATGGACCCGGAAGACCATCAGCAGCAATAATTCACCCTGATTTTTGGGATAAAATTCATGGTTGCATTGAATTTGAAGCTGCGCACCAAAAAAGAAAAAGTTGTTGTTAAAGTGTGCACAATAAAGCATCTTTGCCAAGCATTATAAGAGAAGTATAATGTATACTTATCTTGCTAATGCATATCTACAACTATTCATACACATGCCCCAGGGCTGAGCACATACAACCCCGTTGAACGTTCTATGGCTTTTCTATCCGAAAAACTTGCTGGTATTACGCTACCTATCAATGAATTCAGATCTCATTTAGATAGTCAAGGAAAAGTGTTAAATGAAGATTTAGTAAGTAATTTGCAGAAAAAAGTCTATGTGATATATGAAGAAGAGATAATATACACGGTAGGCCCATTATAACAAAATATGTAGACCAAATAAAACAACCATTTACTGAAATGGGATCTTTATCATGGGAATGGATCGAGGATTATGCACAAATATGTCGTTATTCGTTGGACATTAAAAAGTATAAAAATTCTCAGTGTTGTAATGGATATAGACAGTATTGGCATTTATTGGAATTGGAATATTTATCCAATTGAAATTGGAATATTTGAACTAGTCCAAAATATTCCAATAAAAATTTGGACCAAGGGATCGTGGGTCCATTAAAATTAGCCAATTAGATTTTTATCACGTGGTACAATTTTATTGGACAAAATTAGTAATGTGAAATTTTGTGACACCAAATAAACAGCTGCATATCGATTATATGAACTTGCCATTTGGTCTAAAATAAGAAAATATGGTATAAGAGTATATAGTTGTTTACTCATATTGATATTACTGTATTAATATGATTGAAGTAATGATAAATAAAAAATTTTTTTAAATATTTAAAATTGAGTAAATTGAAATTGGACTGGAATTGGACTGGAATTGGACTATATCCAATAAATAAATAATAAAATTTGGATATTGTCCAATGCCAATAGTTTCAATATGTATTGGAATTTTTTGGATTGGTCCAAATTCCAATAGTCCAATAATCCAATAAAATTTTATTGATTATTGTCCAATGCCAATACTGGATATAGAGCAGCTGTCATGGCCATTCTTTTAGGTCAAAACGATGGATTCCTCCCACCTATTATGAAAGGCAAAGACCAGCATTATATTAACCCAATACATGTCCTGCAATACTACGACAAGCTCAAAATTTTACAGTATGATCATTGTTGTCCATTAATTTCACAAGAATTTCACCAACGATTATGCTATACTATATGCGGTAAATACTTTCTTATCCTCAAATATTTGACTAACCACAAGCAGAGTAAACGTTGTTCAAAGTACGAACGCCTATCCCAGCAAATGGCTAATTCCAACTCTGCTAAAGATATAATGTATTTGAACCCACGAGTAGTTATAGAATGGTATGAAATACAGTCAGATACTGAATGGTAGATATATGTATTTTTTTTAAATGTTTGACATAAACCTAAACTATGCTTAAAAAAAAATTTGACGTTAAAATAAATTTTGAAAATCAAATCGAATACGTATAGAAGAAATAAATAAAACTTAAGTTTCAAGTATATCGTTTGGATAATTTTTTTCAGATATTAGATCTAACAGTATAACCGGCCATGTTACTACAAATTAAATAAAGTTTAAAATCTTTGAGCTGCTTATAAGACCAGTATAATAATATAGTTCCAAATAATATTTTAAATGTACACTCCCTCTAAGTGCACAATTTCTTTTTATCCAAAGGGTGTTCATACAGTAGGACTCTGACATCTCTAATATAGGTTATAAATGATCTGCGTGAATTTGGAGGTTTTTGCTATCTCTAAAATCAAGTAAATTTGCTGAAAATTCAATTATTACATATAAATTTTTAGTAATTTGCTAAAAACTAAATTATCATATCTATTTTTATAATATATATATTTTTGAGTGTTGAACAAATTTTCTTAGAGCATAAAGTTAGAATCAATTAGTAAAATTTGAAGAATTATAGAATTTTTTAGTATTTTTATTAATAAAATTATATAAAATATTATAATTCTCCAAATTTTACTAATTGATTCTAACATTGTTCTCTAAGAAAAAATAATGTATTTTTATGTGCTAAACAAGTTTTCTTAGGGCACAATGTTAGAATCAATTAGTAAAATTTGGAGAATTATAGGATTTTTGGTATTTTTATTAATAAAATTATATAAAATATTATAATTCTCCAAATTTTACTAATTGATTCTAATATTGTGCCATAAGAAAACTTGTTCAGCACATAAAAATACATTATTCCAATATATTTGCTTTTATATTTCTTGAAAATTTAAGAGAAGATGCTTAATTTTGGATTTTTTGATCAAAATATTCAAAATTAAGCATCTTATTTTAAATTTTCAAGAAATATAAAATTAAATATACCGGAATAATGTATTTTTATGTGCTAACAAGTTTTCTTATAGCACAATGTTAGAATCAATTAGTAAAATTTGGAGAATTATAATATTTTATATAATTTTATTAATAAAAATACCAAAAAATTCTATGATTCTCCAAATTTTACTAATTGATTCTAACATTGTGCCCTAAGAAAACTTGTTCAGCACATAAAAATACATTATTTTGGCATATTTACTTTTATATTTCTTGAAAATTTAAGAGAAGATGCTTAATTTTGAATTTTTGATCAAAAAATCCAAAATTAAGCATCTTCTCTTAATTGATGATCCGCCAGTTAACAGATGCATGATCATAGTGTAATGTGATGCAAATTACTATGTAAATCACTTATAGACGAAATGCCATGATCACCCAAGGAAAAATATTTTTTTACTAAGTTAATGAGTTATGTCGACTAATTGAAAGTTGTAGAGCTTGTCGGGACGTATCTAACGGTGGTTAGATCATCAAAATCGGCCTAGTAGATGCGGAGATATCATCAAAAAATGATTGGACGACTATGTAAAATTCAATGTAAGGCCGTTTGTAGTTAAAGTTTCGTTTAACGTTATTTTTTTGAAATTTGTACAGGGGGGGTGGGGAAAAAATTAAACAAATATTAAAATTAAATGAGATTCAAATGAACCTAAACCAGGTTCAAATGAACCTAAATCAGGTTCAAATGAACCTAAATCAGGTTCACATAAACCTAAATTCGTTTTATTGAGCAAATTAATTTAAAGTTTTATATAATCTAATTAGCGTTCAAATATAAATTTTATTTAAATTTATTTAATACATAATATAGTTGTTATAGTGTGCTATTACAGCATTTCAACTCAAGCAAAATACTCAAGAAGTAATGAATTGGGTTTAAATATTGAATTACCAACTTTACATCTGTGCTGAATAATCTATTGGCAATTAATTAAAAAAATTGGGTTACAATAACTAAGACTTACTTTTTTTGCCTTTTTTGTTTTTACTGCCTTCATTATTTCCTTCCTCACTATCATTATTTGATGAAATAAATTTTTTTTGTGTTCTTTTATGCCATGTTTTTCCATTATTTTTGCAAAATCCACATAATGGATATATAATTTTCCATTCATCTTTTAGTATATCTAATGGTTCTATAAGACTTTCAGATTCTCCACACCAATAACAAACTTCAAATTTTTTAAGTCGCCATGAAAAATATGTTGCTTCAATTGGAGAATCGCATGTAAAATTTAATCTAACACTTATTTGATCTGAAAGTTCATGATCTTCTGGTAACAATTGTGATCCACATGTATAACATAAACCATCAAGTGTAGATTGAAATTTGACTTCTTCTTTATTTGTTAAATTGGTATTACTATAAACACATCGCATTTTACCACAGTGTTCACATAAAATTGTATATCGAATTTTTGAATTAATAAATTGACCTGGTTTTTTTTCATTTATTTCTTCATTGGTAGATATATTCATTGCTGATAGGCGAAATTTTTCTGATGTTGGTTTGCTATAAATTTTATCAAAGTCTTTATAATGGTCTTTATCTAATAAATTTATAATTTAATTAATATAAATATTTTGATAATATATAATTTGTATTTATATTATTTTACTAGCAATCTATAATTATTTTATTAATATTTATCTAACTGATATTATACAACTAATTAAATACTAATTTTAATTATATATAATCTTAGCTAAATAAACTTTAGTAAAATAGCATTAATATATAGAATTTTAATACTTGCCATTTTCTAATGGTTCAGGATCCAGAATAAAAGATAAAGTTTGAAAATCTTCTTGTGGCATTCGAACTTTTTTACATATTTTATATTCATGTTTATTGCATTTTATTATCTGTATATAAATAGTAATATTAATTAGTTATAATATAATTAGTAAAATTAGTAATAATTATTATATTAATAATACTTGAAACATATAATTTCTAAAACGGCAATGACTTTTAATAAAGTTTTGATAAAGTTTTCTTTTTTGTAATTGATTCATCGTAGTCATAGATTTATCTAATTCAGTATCAATTCGGGCTATTATCTTTTATAATAAAATAATTAAGTATAAATAAATAATATAAATTATAAATTAAAATAAAAAATTATTACTTCAAAAAATTCATCAATTTCTTCTTCTGATGCTGGATTATTTATTTCAAAGTAATTATCATGCAATTTTAACCGTCTAATTCAATCAAATAAAATATTTTGTACTTTATCAACTGAAATTTGTAATTCACATTTTAAGATAGAATTTTTTTGTGCTTCTTTGCGAATTGAATCTAATGTATATAATTTTTGAAAAATATCTTCTGACTCATTAGACATTCGTTCTCGCTAAAGTGCAACTTCCTGAAGGCCAAGATTAAGAATAGACATTATTCGTTCAGCAGGATTTGCTCAGCTATGATAAGGTGCTGTACGTGCTGCAATAACTAAATCAAAATCTCCATTTAAAAAAAGTGCAATAAGTGAAACTTGAACAGAACCAAAATTACATTGATGGTTAGGACCTCCATCTGTATAAATTATAACTATTTTTGGAAGTGAATCAGTACTTAAATAATATTGCCTATTGAATTATAAAATTCAGTAGTATGTCTAAGAGCAGAGCTAGCCTGAAATGTAGTATCTTTTAATGAAATATAAACTTGTCCAGCATAAAATGATCGGATTGGATCATCTAGAATTTTAGCAAATAAAGATACAGAAGGAGTAATTGAAGGTTTTGTAAAATCATGATCAGCTGCTGAAAGTTCTGTTTGAGTTAATGTTGCCATTTTTTTGTTTTGAACTCCAGTGCTAGTTGGTACAGCTTCACCAATTGGTATTTTATGTTTATCATCTGCAAAAATAAGACAAGTATACTTTTTATATTTTGATGAAAAATGGCGAATGTATTTGAAAATTGCTTGACAATAATGCATATCAACATGAGATTTCCTTAATTGTCAGGTTTGCACCATGTATTTGATTTAAAAACGCCCTGTATATTGTGCACTTGTTTTATACCAGGGGTTTTTGGACAAAATTGATAAGAAATCCATCGATCAGATAGTACTAAATGTTTATTAAAAAGAGGATGCTCATTGTATTTATTTTCTATGCGTTCAATGATTGATTCTCTTAAATCACGAACAGAAATAAAGCTTGGTAAGTAAAGCATATTATCATGGCGTCTTTCTTGTACAGATAGAAGAATTTCTTCAAAATAGCATGCCATTTCATCCCAAAATTCATCAAATTTAGTTCCTTTAAATCCACTATTTATACGCATATCTGTAATGATTTCTGGATCTCCAAGCTCAAGCATCATTCTTATTCTTTGATTTATTTCAGCAGAAAGTGAATTCTCTATTGCACTTGAATCAGAAATTTTCCAAATAAAATTTAATGTTCCTAAGTAATTTCCATGATGATAGCGATATAATATTATTGTTAAATCAATAGCAAAAATTGACAAATAGTAAAATCGTTTCTCTTTAGTTTCGGGTAAGTATTCTTCAAGTGATATAATTTCATAATCATTCGCTACTCTAATTCGTTCAGCAATTGGAACATAAACTTCTTGTATAGTATTTATTGCACAAGAAGATCACATTTCAAGCTCACTATTTTCTTCAGGACTTCGAGCTGGTATAGATGCAGATTGAATTCTCTAAATATGCTGATTAACTGACTCTAAATAATTAGCATATGCACGAGCTACTGAACATAGTTCTAAAGTTGCAGTTATAACCTCATTCCAACAAGATTTGCTCGTCCATGGTTGTAAAATACATTCCTCTAGTTTATCAGCACGGAATTCTAGTTCTTTACGTCTTAATGTAGTTTTATGATGTGTTCCATTTTTATAATATGAATTTTTTTGATATAATAGTAATTCAAGAAATAATAGTGGTATTTTAAGACTACGTAATTTAAGAGTCTTGTGCTTGTCATCCAAATAATAAAGAAGAGATACAAGTTTATTGATAAATGATATACCAATTGAATTTTGTGTCCCATGTTCCCAACCAAGATTCTTACTATGTAAAAGCTCTAAAACATCATTATACAATTGATCATTACGATTTGTTGATGGCTTTGAATAAGGTAAAACTTTTTTAGCTGCTGCATTCATTATTTCATTAAAAACATTAGATGTGGAGGAAACTTGACTTGCAGTAAATATTGACTGTTCATTTTGAATTGTAAATTTAATGTGTAATACATTTTGTTCTTCACGAATACACATTCTTAAACTTCTATTTAAGCCAGATGCTACCATATGCCATACATTTGTACCTCAAACTTGAATATCAACTCTAACAACTTCCTTAGAAACATAGTCATTGTCTGCATTATAAAGTAAATCTTCAAAAGTTAAATTCTTATCAACTTCAAATAATACAGAAGAAAGAACTGTTTTATTATTTCTAATTACAGATACAAAGGGAAAAATCATTTTTGCGACAGAATTCAATAAACTAAAAAAAAAAAAACTTATCGTTATTATATTCGATCAGTTTAAGTAATACTCATAATATGCACAATTTTAGGTTTCTAACTAATTATGGTTGGTAATTAGAGATTGTCATTGCTAACACGGGTTTTAATGAATGTAATATGTTTACATATATACACAATTCCACTTAATAGTTTGTATTTATTTAATTCGTTAGTGCACCCATTTTAATTTCTCCTTCATTACTAGCAATTCATCAAACTTCCTCTTTACAAACATCCTTTATAACCAACACAGCTGTATTTACAAGAATTTAAAGTGTGGTGCAATTTTACAAATCGAACCTTTATTACTTGTCATGTACAATTACATCATAGATTTATACAATAAACTTCTTTATTATATTAATAGTCTGTCATAATAGACTTCTAAATTACACAGCATTATCTCATCGATCATCTTTACCCCTGTACTTTTGTACCCTGGAAATTGTAATCACATGCAACTGGTCACGCCCGACAGTTAATGGCGCCACTCTAATTGTTTAATTTAAGGGGGGCTTTGAGGGCGGAGAGGGGGTAACGTTAAACGAAACTTTAACTTCAAACGGCCTAAACAAACATTTGTTTAGGGCAGTGTCATTAATCACCTGATTATTTTTTATCAGAGGCCTACCCCCTCCCTCTTTCTTAATATATAAATAGTCAGGTTCTTATATATAATTTTAACTTTTTTTACCCCCCTCCCCCTAAAAAATCACCTGATTTTTGTTACTCCCCTTATATAAAATTTTACATAGTCGCCCAATCGTTTTTTGATGATAACTCAGCATCTACTGGGCCAATTTTGATGCACTTACCACCTTTAGATTCGTCATAATGAGCTTTACAACTTACAATTAATCAGCATAATTTATTAACTTAGTAAAAAAAAATATTTATCCTTGGGTGATCGTGGCATTTCTACCTATAATATAGATTATTATAGCAGAAATGCCATGATCACCCAAGGAAAAATATTTTTTTTACTAAGTTAATGAATAATACCGGTTAATTGAAAGTTGTAGAGCTCTTTATAACGAATCTAAAGGTGGTGAGATCATCAAAATTGGCTCAGTAGATGCGGAGATATCGCCAAAAAACTATTGGGCGACTATGTAAAATTTTATATAAACAAATGTTTGTTTACATTGAATTTTACATAGTCGTCCAATCGTTTTTCGACGATATCTCCGCATCTACTGGGCCGATTTTGATGATCTAACCACCATTAGATGCGTCTTGACAAGCTCTACAACTTTCAATTAGTCGACATAACTTATTAACTTAGTAAAAAAAATATTTTTCCTTGGGTGATCGTGGCATTTCGTCTATAAGTGATTTACATAGTAATTTGCGTCACGTTATACTATGATCATGCATCTGTTAACTGGCGGATCATCAATTAACTTTTCAAGAAATATAAAATTAAATCCAGAATAATGTATTTTTACGTGCTGAACAAGTTTTCTTAGGGCACAATGTTAGAATCGATTAGTAAAATTTGGAAAATTATAATATTTTATATAATTTTATTAATAAAAATACTAAAAAATTCTATGATTCTCCAAATTTTACTAATTGATTCTAACATTGTGCTCTAAGAAAACTTGTTTAGCACATAAAAATATATTATTCTGGCATATTTACTTTTATATTTCTTGAAAATTTAAGAGAAAATGCTTAATTTTTGATTTTTTGATCAAAAAAATTCAAAATTAAGCATCTTAAATTTTTTAAAAATCATAGTAGTACGAAAAAATGAGATGGCTTTATTTTTGGGTATGATTCTTGCAAAATGCAGGTAATTTGCTAAAAATAAAATATTATGCATAAAATTGCTATAATTTGCCAAAATGCTTTATATAATCTTTTTTAAAATTAATCTCAATTTGCTAAAACTTAAATTTGGATCTCAGACCAAATTTTTTGCAATTTGCTAAAAAAAAATATGACATATATCAGAGATGTCCGGGGTCCTGCATTCATTTAGAAGAGTGCAACTGTATTCGAACTATTAATATGTACTACATACTTACGGATTTTACCAAGGATACTATTTGAATTCTAAATATTAAATCTTTTGCTTGATTTGTGTAATGTATTTCTCTGACACGTGTACCCGAGTATTTTCCCTAGCTCATATTATAAACCAGATCTATTTTTGACCGAGTATATGAGGATGCTATTTGCCGGAGAAATACAGACTATTTGATATTTTGCGACAAAAAATTTAGTAGAGATTTGATTGGTTAATTATATATATACTATATATGACCTGATATTTTCATGCCCCCACCACCTAAAAAATCAGTTGATAAATGGCACTCCCCTTAATATAAAATGATTAACTGTTATATATCAATCAATATCTATATATAAAATTTGCTGATAACTATTTATTCAAAATCATTGTTCTAATTATTTACTAGTTATGCCGAGATTTGGCATTAAATCAAAATTATTAAGAAATTGAGACCCAGTATAAAAATTTATTATTCTTGTAGTTTTAAACAGCTGGATATAGCCAAGGCTTTTGTCAGACACTTTTGATGTATTATAAAGTTACTGATATTATATCTTTGGCAATATAAGTATCAAACTCTTTGAATTCATTTAATCAGAACCTCATATATATAGTACAGAGATCATATATTGCACATTTTAGCAAAAATTTCTAAAATTTGAAAAGTAGAAAAACAGGTTTTGGGCAATTATTTTGGCATCCATTGGTCCAATTTGAATAAACTTTTTTTAAAATAAAGCTCTTAGTGTGTCACATCTAACAAAAAAAAGTTCATTCAATTCTAATTACTAGATCAAAAGTTATTTAAGTAAATATAGTTTTGTTGTTTTTAGCAAATTAGGTCAAAATTGGCCAAAATCCAGTTATAACCTAAATAAGAGATGTCCAGGGTTCTGTTTAATCTTGAGGCTCTTGAAACAATTTTATAAAATTATCAGAATTCAAAAATAAATTATTTGGTTTTCATTTAATTTTAATAATATACTAATATCTTTATTCTCCTTTAAGGGTTATTAAGATTTATGAATATCTTTTAATCAAGCATCAAAGACATTCTATTATCTTTTATAGTAGGCTAGTTGAATGATTTTTGAGGATACTTTGTTGATGTTAAGTATTTGTTTTCTTAACTTGCTTTTTGGTATTTAGTATCTTGTTTTTTTGGTGTCTTATTAATTATATCCTGGTCTTCTTTGTATTCTATTTTACTCTACACAGATTAATTCTTGAAAATAAACATGATTCTTTACACCTTTTATAGTTATTTTTGGTTTCATCAGAGAATTTACTGATTATTGTGTTTATTTTATCTAAACCTTTTAATTATAATCTTGGATATTGATTTTGATGATAATAACCAAATTGAAATATTTTTTGAGCACTACCCATATTAGCCTAGTATTTAGAAATTTCTTTAGTAAGAAGACTGTAATACTGATAAAAAAATAAAAAAATTTGACATGTCGAATAGCACTATTCGAATACTATTCAATATACTATTCATTGCGCTATTCAACTTATTATATAATTTGTGAACATGAATATTTGTAAAATCATGTGATAAGTTGAATAGCATGTCGAATAGTATTCGAATAGTACTATTTAATATGTTAAATTTTTATTTTTTACTATTGTAATTGCTTACAATTTCTTTCACAAATTTTCAGTCTTGTTTTAGTGCTGTTTTATTAACTATAAGCATTTTATCCATAGGTCTATGATTCAATTCTTCATCAAATAATTTTATATCAGTTGACTTTTCAAGGAGACTGCTATAAATTTGGTAGCAGTTTTTCAACAACTCTGACTTGGGTGCTTTTTAAAATATATAACAATAGCAAGTTTTTCACAAGCATTTTATTGTTGTCCACTTTTATTTGTTATTCTTGTGTGTTTTCTTATTTCCATGAAATGTGTATTATTATTAGAGCTTTGACCCAGGTCAGATAATAGTGACCCGACAGGTCAGATGTTTAACCTGGGTCATGACCCGGGTCAACGGGTCATGCGAACAATTATAAAGTTTTTTGCTTTTTCAATTACTAAATTAAGAAGGCAATTGAATTTTATGAATCTATGTAACAATGAATCATAAATTCGATTGTTTTCCTAATTTGAAAAGATCAATAAAGTATGTTTGCTTTAATAGAAATCATGCACCAAAAACTATTGTCATAATATGGTATTTAAGGATAGTTTAAAACTTAAGTCGATTATTTTTACTTACTATTTGCTATGATTCCAAATTTCTTTGTTAATTTTAATCGAATTTTTTTTTTTTTTTATGGAGACGCTCAGAGGCGTATTTTATAATAATCAAATTTGAATGCTTTATTCTTCTCCGTTACTATATTTATTACGTACCAGAAATTTTTGCATATTCTGATATCACAAATAGTTAAAGCCAAGTGATGCATTATCTAAATCAGCTAAGACTTTAGAATTGGAGTAGAAAAGAAACGATAATGGTACCTGGGTAATGAGTGTTTAAATTTTCTGTATTGTACATACCTATATAAAGTTTTTAACTCCCAAATTTTTCGCTAGATCACTTATTATTATTATCAAGAACCAGCAAAAGTTGCAGATTTTGATTATCCAAGCAAAGAAATTATGAATGACGAAGATTTGGATAGTATGGCATTAGAGCCTGAAAATGATATAGCGTTAGAGCCCGAAGATGATATGGTGTTTGAGCCTGAAAATAATATCGTGACAGAGTTTGAAAATGTTGATTTAAATTGGACATAATCTGATAATTCAGATATTAATAAAGACTCCGTGTTATCACAATCTAGTAGTCAAATTTTAGTTAAAAAGCACAAAAAAATCGAAAAACCGGGTAGTAGCCCTGTTAAACTATTTTTTGAGACAAAATTAATTAAGAATATAGAATATTGGTTTTGTCGTCATAAATCCTGTAATCCACAAATAAAATATTTAAAAGATGGTTCCACTTCGAATTTATGACGTCATATGAGAAATAGACATCATATTTCACGAGCAATGATAGAAGGCGGTCAAGTAAAGGTTGTGGTAAAGGAGAATAATAAGTGTGAATTTTCTGTGATATCAGAATCCTCACAAACAACAATAGTGCAAGTGTTTGAAAAAATTAAAAAATATATACCTACTAACCCGAAACAAAAAAATCTTGATTACAATGTAGCTGCCTTTATTGTCGAAGAACTCCAGCCATTTTCGATAATTCAATCACGGCTATTTAAAAGAATAATCGAGGGGCTTGATGTACAAGCCAATGTGCTTGGTTATGACCGTTTAAAGGAAATTTTAATAAATTCTGAGGGCAAGGTTCTGCAGAACCTCCGTGAATGCGCACTTGATAGTGCTGAAATTAGTTATATATTATTTACCACTAACATGTGGACGTCTAATAATGGTGATCTGTATATCGGTCTTACCCTTCACTGGGTTAATGATAATTTTAAAGCAAAAGAAATGATCAGTAACATTTCGTATCTCCCATATCCCCATATTTCTGAATGTCTTTTAAATAAAATTACTGAAATTTTAGATAATCTTCAGCTTAAACATATTACAGTTAGTAGTACAGTCGATAACGGATCAAACATTAAATCGTGTTTAGAAAAACTAAATCGAAAATACGGCATTTTTAAAATTCATTGTTTTGGGCATACTTTACAGCTTGCCATTAATGATGCATTGAAAGAGTGTTTCGAAATTACTAATTTAATAAAAAAATGCAAAGAAGTTGTATCGCATTTTAGTGGAAGCCCTAAGCAAAAAAAATTTCTTCTCGAAGCTCAAATAGAGATGGAAGACTGGGATAAATTTTTTTTTGTAATTCGTGATATTTCGATGAGATGGAACTCGATATTTTACATGTTAAAACGGTTAATAACTCTTAAACCAGCAATGTATAAATACAAGTCTTTTTTAGCCGAAATTAATGAGATCAGTTCACTACGAAGCTACGAAGAAAAGGAGCTATCGTCGAATGAATGGGAAAAAATAGCTGACTTAGTTAAATTATTGTATCTTTACGAAATTATTTCAAAAAACTATCAGGATCAACATATCTGACACTTTCTCAAGCGTGGTTTGCAATTAATTTTATTAAAATAAAACTTGACAGTGCAATAGTAAATTGTATCGATATTCAGAAATTTAAAAGTCTTCTTAGTAAATCAATTCGGGAACGTTTCTCAGAACTGACAAAACCTATTCGTCTTGCTGCTTTCTTCGACCTACAGACCAAAGATATGCACATTTTTACAGAAGAAGAGAAGAATCGTACAATTTCAGAAGCACGAATAGAATATCTTGAATTGGCTAATAGTTATTATAGGGATAGTTTATTAGATACAGCACTTAATGATATAATAAATAGCGAAGAAGATATTTTCTCAAATCCTGTAGCTCAAGAATATTCAAGTTAGGATGATGGTGATAATATTGCTAACCGTGAATTTAATTCTTTCCTATTACTACCAAGGGTTCCAAGCAATACAGAGATTCTTCAGTGATGGGCCTCAAGAAAAACCGATTATCCCGTACTTGCAAAACTTGCCCGCAAGTATCTTTCAATTCCGGCCATGTCGGTACTATCCGAACACCTTTTTTCTTCCGCAGGTCTCACTATTACCGAAAAAGAACAAGCCTTAATTCTGAATTCATCAAATCAATCTTGTTCCTTAAAGCAGCTCTAAAGCTTTGGCCCGTCTCACATGTTTTTGGTTAGGTAAGAAAATTTTATATCCAAATGGTTTAAAACAATTGAATTTAGTAATTTAATAATTAAAATTAGTAGATAGACTGAAGTTAAGTTGGGAATAAACAGATAGAACATTCAAAAAAAAAAAAGTAAAGCACTTATGGGTCTATATAAATTAAAAATTGAATATTTAAAAAAAAAATTCATTAAAATTTAATGTAGAATTAGGAGGTAACTTACTATAATGGGATAAAGAATCACCTGAAAATTTAAATAAACTATTAAAATCAAGTATGTAGTTATTTTAAAGAAAAAGATTAAATAAATACTTATCTTTAAATAAAAAGCTTGTTAATAATGAGATCAGAATCGCATAAACATTACGTATTATATCAATAATAATTTAATTATAACATATATGTATTATCGCTTAGTTTAATAAAAATCCACTTTATGGGAAAAAAAAGTAAAAAACCAGGATAAATGTAAAATACGTTGCGTTTTTTTTAATAATAAAAACAAACACATGTGTTTAATACAAACAAGGTCAATTCAACCTAATTTTAACAGTTCAATTTTCAATTTGTAGCCTATTAGGAAGTTGACCAGAACACCTACATAGAGTTTTTGCCTATTTTGAATTTTGACCTGTTAGACCCGGGTCAGAGCAATTTTTGACCTGTGACCCGCTGGGTCGGGTGACCCATACGGGTCACCTGGCCTAGGTCAAAGCACTAATTATTATAACTTTAACATGTTAACAAGTAAAAAAAAAATTGATTTTTTTTTAAAACTGTAATTTTTTTTATCTAATGTATTTATGATATAATTTATGATATAGTTATAGTATATTAATAATATTTGCTATATATTAAATAGTAGGTTTGTATTACAAAGTTTTAGTAACTTGAATTGCACACTATGGCTTAAAATTCTGATAGCAGAAGATGCTATTGAAAATCAAATTACGGGGTCTAATATAGCAAAGTGTGACTATACTATAAATTATATCGGTCACCCGATTTGTCACATGTAAATTTTTTATATATAAAATTATAAAAAATAACATATAAAATTACTATAAACTTTAAAGGAATGATGTTCTGAAGTCTACATATTAACTTAAAATTTAATTTTTCGAAAATATAGAACAAGAGGAGGAGAAAAAGGTAGTACAAAAATCGAATTAAAATTTTGCCGATTTTGCACAAAACGAAAATGTAACTTCACCAAAAACAAATAATTTCGATTTTAAAATAATAAGTATATGTAAAATCATTCCCTAAACAACTTTACTTAGGCGACCAAAGTAGGTTATCTTGTAAGAAAAATGGGTTACCTATGTACTAAAGCAAAATTTTTTGAGTTTTAAATATAAACCTCTTTTTCTTACAAGGTAACCTACTTTGGTCGCCTAAGTAAAGTTGTTCAGGGCATGATTTTACATATACTTAGTATTTTAAAATCGAAAAATATTTGTTTTTGGTGAAGTTACATTTTCGTTTTGTGCAAAATCGGCAAAATTTTAATCCAATTTTTGTACTACCTTTTTCTCCTCCCCTTGTTTTATATTTTCGAAAAATTAAATTTTAAGTTAATATGTAGACTTCAGAACATCATTCCTTCAAAGTTTATAGTAATTTTATATGTTTTTTTTATAATTTTATATATAAAAAATTTACATGTAACTATAGTGTGACAAATCGAATGACTGATATTACAGTACGCTCTGTATAATTTTATTATAACCATATAAGAGCTATATTATTAATCATCGAATTATTTTTTATCAAAGGCCTACTTCTCTTCCTCTTTCTTAATATATATATAGTCAGGTTCTTATATATAATTTCAACTTTTTTATCACCTCCCTTTCTAAAAATCATCTGATTTTTGTCACTTTTCTAACTAGTATTTTGATTTGAAAACAAAATCATCAATCGGTTACCCGAGCTAGTTTACCCAATTCTAATCGTATTAACTGGAATTATTTCAGTTAGCTCAGTTGATCTGAGTTATCTAGCAACCGAGCAGAATTTCTAATCAGTTAATTCAGTTAACCCAATTATCAAGCAACTATATTAGCGAATTATATATACGTAATCTTACGTAAGATATTACGGCCCGTAATATTACGGAAATCTTACGATTGATACAGCATATTATGCAATATATTACGCTATATTACGGTAATATTACGGTTATTATTTCAAAATATTTCAAAATATATTGCAAATAAAAAAAATGCAAATTACCCCCTACAAGGGTCACATACTCATGCAGATCAATAAACTAATGCGCGCAGGAGGTAATATTTTGATATTTTCGCATTGTTTCGCAATATTTTGCAAATTTTCGCAAATTTATAAAAATTTTTAAAAAATAAATAAACGATATACATATTTACATAATCATGCTTTTTTACAGGTTTTCGCAATATTTCGCACAGTTTCGCAATTTAAATATAAAATTTTTATTTTTTTATTTATTATTATATATTATATTTTATATTTATTAAATATACATTTTTAATTAATATTACATACTTTATTATATATTACATATTATTTTTACATTATTACAAATATTTTAAACTACTTTCGCACTATGTCACATCTAATTCTATTACTATATACAAAAAACT
>QKWP01000244.1:355055-392493 GCA_003550325.1 Gigaspora rosea
GCAAGTTTTTGCAAGTTCTTGCAAGGTTTCACTTTATTTTTTTTTTGTTTCGTGTTTTTGTTTTTGTTTTTTTGGTTATTTTTAATTTTTTTTATTAGTTTATTTTATTTCGGCACTTTGCGAGAAAAACAACAACTATTCAAAACCTTGCGCATTCCAATGACGACTTCCGACACTTTCAAAAACAATAGAAAACAAAGAAGCGAAGATAATAGCTAACTGTGGGGTGAGCGAAAATAAGTATATAGGGCTAGTTTTTTGTATATAGTAATAGAATTAGATGCAAAATAGTGCGAAAGTAGTTTAAAATATTTGTAATAATGTAAAATAATATGTAATATATAATAAAGTATGTAATATTAATTAAAAATGTATATTTAATAAATGTAAAATATAATATATAATAATAAATAAAAAATAAAAATTTTATATTAAATTGCGAAGCTGTGCGAAATATTGCGAAAACCTGTAAAAAAGGATGATTATGTGAATATGTATATCGTTTATTTATTTTTTAAAAAATTTTAAAAATTTGCAAAAATTTGCAAAATATTGCGAAACAATGTGAAAATATCAAAATATTACCTCCTGCGCGCATTAGTTTATTGATCTGCATGAGTATGCAACCCCTGTAGGGGGATAATTTGCATTTTTTTTATTTGCAATATATTTCGAAATATTTCGAAATAATAACCGTAATATTACCGTAATATAGCGTAATATATTGCGTAATATGCCGTATCAATCGTAAGATTTCTGTAATATTATGGGCGTAATATCTTATGTAAAATTACGTATATATAATTCGCTGATGGTCAACTGGAATATAATTTAAAAGTTTACTAATAATTCATATAATGTTGCAAAAAATATATATTAAAAAACTTAATAGAAAATAGAACTTTAACATGACAAATGTCAAGTATTGATTTAGGCCAGCAATGGCAAATCCAAAATCATTAACAATAAAAATACAAATATTTAATTGAGAATTCAGCAAATTCAGCAAATTCAGTAAATTTAGCAAATGCACTACAAAATTTAACTCCCTGCTACTATACGAACCTTGTTACCATTTTTGTAATCGGTTAATCATATACTCGATTATGTTAGATTAACTGGTTACCCAACTATCAACCAATCATATCAGATTAACAGAATAAGCATTTTATTCAATTGGTTAACCGGATTTCTTTCGGTTTAGTTCGGTTATTCGATTATAGACCAACTGGGTCAAATCACTACTCCTAACAGTATGATGACTTCATAACTAAAGGTCTGACTCAGTGAATAATATATTCGAATATTCACTGAATATTCGAATATTTAAATATTAATTTTTTTACTAAATGAATATTCGAATATTTAAAATTTCACTGAATATATTTATTGAATATTTATTGAATATATATATATAATAGGTGTTATTTTATGGCAACCCGTCGCCATGCCAACCCTGTGATTGACCAATAAAAATCGATCGCGTGATCACGTGATCGATTGATTTGATCGATCGATTACGTGAACACGTGATCGATTTTTATTGGTCGATTATATCATTAGCACGGGTAAAAGCGAAAATATGCAAAAACTTATGTTTAGTGCATTAATTAAAAATGACGGGAATGGAATTTTAATATAATAGGCATCATTCTAACCCCATAGCATTTAACATTAAGGCCCTAACCCTAAGTTTTTATCTCACGCACTTCGTTTATTTACAAAAACAGATTTTGTGCAATGAATAAAAAAAGAAAAAAGCGAAAATATGCAAAAGCAATCGACTTCGGTGCACTAATTAAAAATGACAGGAATGGAATTTTACATATATTCTAACCCATAGCTTCTAATATTAAGGCCCTAACCCTAAATTTTTATCTTACGCTTTTACAAAATCAGATTTTGTATTACCTGTATCTGCGCAAGAATCCAAACACACGTGAAAAGAAGAAAAAAGCGAAAATATGCAAAACTAAAGTTTAAATCGACTTCGGTACACTAATTAAAAATAACAGGCATCATTCTAACCCCATAGCATCTAACGTTAAGGCCCTAACCCTAAATTTTTATCTCACGCACTTAGTTTATTTGCAAAATAGATTTTGTGCAAGAATTCGAACACGCGTAAAAGAAGAAAAAAGCGAAAATATGCAAAAGCTAATGTTTAAATCGACTTCGGTGCACTAATTAAAAATAATGGGAATATAATTTTATATATCTCACACTTTTACAAAATTGGATTTTGTATTACCGGTACCTGCGCAAGAATCTGAACACGCGTGAAAAGAAGAAAAAGTGAAAATATACAAAACTAAAGTTTAAATTGACTTCGGTGCACTAATTAAAAATAACGGGTATCATTCTAATCCCATAGCATCTAACGTTAAGGCCCTAACTCTAAATTGTTATCTCACGCACTTAGTTTATTTGCAAAATCGGATTTTGCGCAAGAATTTGAACACGCATAAAAGAAGAAAAAAGCAAAAATATGCAAAAGCTAATGTTTAAATCGACTTTGGTGCACTAATTAAAAATGACGGAATGGAATTTTACATATATTCTAACCCCATAACCTCTAACATTAAGGCTCTAACTCTAAATTTTTATCTTACGCTTTTACAAAATCAGATTTTGTATTACCTGCGCAAAAATCCGAACACATGTGAAAAGAAGAAAAAGCGAAAATATGCAAAACTAAAGTTTAAATCGACTTCGGTGCACTAATAAAAATGAGGGAATGGAATTTATATAATAACCATCACTCTAACTAGTCTCTAACCCATAGCCTTTAACGTTAATGCCCTAACCCTAATTTTTATATCTCGCACTTTTTTTTTTTTGTATTACCCGTGCAAGAATCCGAAAAAAGCGAAAATATTCAAAAACTAATGACGAGAATGGAATTTACATGTAATAACATCATTCTACCCATAGCCTCTAACGTTAAGGCCCCAACCCTAAATTTTATCTCACTCAAGCTTATTCATCAAAAGTAACATTTTTAAAACCCTTTATTAAAGATTCTTTTTATTTTTTTAATTAAACGAATCTATTATTACAGTAAAAAAAAATTACATATTGTTGAAACAAAATTTTAATCGGCTTATCTCAACTGATAGATAACCATCAAGAATTTCGCCAGTGCCACCTTCATAACTACAACAAGATGTGTTTGCTTATCACATAATTCCCAAAATGTAAAACCATCTCTAGTTCCACGAAGAAATAATTTCCTTGAAGGCATGATGTTGCGGAAACCACAAAAATTCGATTCCGATACACCAGAGGTACCACAAGCAACTTTGGAAGAACCCACCGACGAACTTACAGAAGAAACCCACTAAAAAACAACGACCGAACCTATCGAAAAGAGTCTACCGAAGAATGACAAATATTTGCTAGAAAAAATACGAACTTACCAAAAGTACCACAGAAAAACTACGGAGAATCAAAGAGCGATACGACAAAAAAATGAACCGAAGAAAAATGATGAATTAGCAAAAAAAAACCCCTCCAGACACCAAAATACAAATAACTTAAGTAAAAATAAAAAAACAGCCTACCGAACTACCCGAATTGCACGACTTCGTAACCTCTAATCCAAGGCTTCAATGACGGCTCCAACGACGACTTCAACAACGACTCCAATGACGGATACAAGGCTTCAACAAAGGCTCCAACGACGACTCCAACGACGACTCCAACAACAGCTCCAACAACGACTACTAAAGAGAAGAAAAAAAAAACTTATTATTAATAAAAAAAAAACAAAAGCACAAAAAAAAAAACAAATACACAAGCGAAGAAAAAAACAAATGATTATCAAAAGGATAATCATTGTTTATATATAATCACTGATCTTAAAAATGATTGGTCGATCATATAAAGGTCGCTATGGCGACGGGTTGCTATTTTCTTTTTGCCATATATAATTTTATAATTTTATTTTATTTTTTAATAATTAATTTGCAATTTTATTGGCTAATTTAAGTGAAATGTTAATTTTTTAAAATTGAAATATATTTATTATTCAATGAATATTCAGTGACTATTCAAATATTCATTTAAAATTTTTGAATGAATATTTGAATACTAAAAATTGAACAAATAAATATTTAGATGCTAATTTTTTAAACGAGTCAGACCTCTATCCATAACAAAATCATATCAAAAATATTGATTTCAATAATTCTAGTAATGATAGCTTCAATAGTGAAATCATACTTGGAAGAAATAGAAACATCTAATATATAAGAAAAAAACCCTCCAAGTACCTAAAAATAGCAATTCCAATAACTTTAGTAATGGCAGCTCCAATAGCAAATTATACTCAGAAGAAAGAGAAGTATCAAATATATAAAAAAAAATCCTACAAGACAAAAACTTAGTAATGATAACTCCAACAAAATCATATCCAAAAGAAAGAGAAGATCAAATATATATAAAAAAAAAGATCCAAGTTCCTAAAAATCATGATTCCAATAATTCCAGTAATAATAGCACTAATAGTAAAATTATAACTGAACAAAAGAGAAATATCAAATATATAAGAATAAAAAGATTCCAAGATAAAAAACTAATCATATCCAGAAGAAAAAGAAGCATCAAATATATAATAAAAAAACTCTTCAAAATGAAAAACTTAACTGAAAATAGTGACTCTGATAACTCAGTAATGATAGCTCCAATAGTAAAAACATACATAGAAGAAAGAAAAGCATCAAATATATTTAAAAAAAGCCCCAAGTACCTGAAAATAGTGATTTCAATAATTTCAATAATAATAGTTCTAATACAAAAATTATAACCAAAAGAAAAAGAAGCATCAAATATATATAAAAAAAAAGACCCAAGGCGAAAAATTTATCAGAAATAGCAATCCCAATAATTTTAGTATAATGCTATTAATAGCAAAATTATATTTGAAAAAAAGAAAAGTATCAAATATATAAGAAAAAACCCCAAGACAAAAAACAGGTTTGGATCAAAATTCTGATAAACAAAATCCCAATAGGTCATAATTCCAACAAAAAAATCCTAGCAATCAAAAATCCTGACAATCAAAAAAAAAAGCTTTTCTTGAGCAATTTTACTATGAAATCATCTAAACCAATCCTAAACTAGGTGCTAACCTAAGCACTCACCCTAATTCTATTCTAACTTAAATAAACTTAATAATTTTTTGTTGTTAGAATTATTAGAATTTTTTACTATCAGTATTTTTTTTGTTAGGATTATGACCTGTTGAAATTTTATTTGTTAGGATTTTGACTAGTACTTCAAAAAACTTACCTGAAAATAGTAACTTTAGTAATAACAGCTTCAATAGTGAAATCATATCTAGAAAAAAAGGAAGTATCAGTAAATATATAAAAAAAAAAATAACACCAAGACAAAAAACTTATCTAAAAATAGCAACTCTAGTAACAAGGCTCTAATAGCAAAATTAGAAAAAAGAAAAGTACTAGCGAAATGTGAACTCACAAGAGAAAAAATATTAGAATAACAAAAAACAAAAAAAAATATTGTATTAAAAATAAAAATATATTAATTCAATTAGAGTATACAACCAATCATCCAGGGTCAAGTTGGAAAGTCAGAGTTAATATAATCCAAAAAATCTTGTCTATATTCTGTATTTGTCTTTTTTGTCTTAAATTTTTCTTTCTGTATTTTTGATATTTTTTTTGATTTTTATTTTATCTTGTATTTCCTTATTTTTTCTGTCTTTATATTTCAAGTACAGTTTTATCTTGAGTCCAATATTTTTTCCTTTTTTCTAGTTTTATTTTTATATTTACACATTCCTAAATCCTTACTCATGTTAAGTCAAGTAATATAGTTGTTTTTTGGCCAAGGATTGCTATATTACAATGGCTATTGTTGTAATAAAATTAAAATAAAAAATAGCTAAAAGCAAATTTTTATAAGTTAAATCTCAAGTACTAGCTAAAGTTTTAATAATAATAATAATTATAAAAAAATGAAAAGTCTTTGTGCCACCCGGGTTGGTATACCACCCTGTCCAAATTAAATAGTAATTTGATGACGCACTCACCATAGGGTTAGGGTCAGTCAGTCAATTTAGTATTTAATTTGGATAGGGTGGCAGTGAATTATTTACCACCCCGGGTGGCGCCAAGACGACTTTATAAAAAAAAATCATTTTGTATTAATTTGATAATTACTATAGTATATAATAATATTTTTATTATCTACCTATTGCATATCAATATTTGCACTCTGCTCAGGGCAATTGCATTCTATGCAACATAACCCTTGTTATTATAGTAACAATCAATCAAAAAGTAATTATACTCAAATATCTTGAAACGGAGCAGATTACGTAATCATTAACCAATCAAATCGTTAAAATTTGATAAACCCGGATCAGCCTAACGAGCAAAAAAAAGAGAAAATACAGCCTAAACCCAGCTTGGAGCATTAACAAAAAGTGTTGAGAGGTAGTTTTATCTATATAAGCAATTCTAACCCTAGCCTAAGGATGACCCTAATCCTAAAGTTAATAAAAAACCATTCTATTACATGTCTGCTCAAAAAAGAAAAAATGCGGTTATATATAATTGTATTAATAAAATAATAAATATACATACAGTAGATATTATTATTCGTAATGCCATAACTACTGTTACGCAGCATCTCTAATATTAAATTCTTTCGATTATGATATCATTGAATTTATTCTTGCTCTCAAAATAATTTTAATAAGGTTGCATCTAAATCCAAACCAAGTGACGTAATTTCTTTTTTTGAGAATACTAAATTCGTGCCCAAGTTAGCATTTTCACGATTTGATTGGTTGGTTACCGCATGATCTGCACGCTTTAAGAAATCCCTATTGAGGTTATATCAATATGTGCCTTAAAAAAACTATAGAAGTTCGTTTATTTGTATATGTTGAATAAATTAATAAAATGAATCAAAGCAGAATAAATTTCACAATATGGAGGTTAAAGAGGACGTTTTCGAGATATACAGAAAAATTATAACCGTTACACAGTTACACACACTATTTTTAGAAATTCAACGTTACGGACTATTTAGTCACTTGTTAGCAATATTCATATTCTTTCAAAGTTGGAATTCCCATATTCTCTTTTTTTGCGATTTTCTAGCAAACATCGCCACTGGCATACAAGGAGAATAGAGACCTCTGCACGTTACTAGCTACTATTCTGTCTTTTACTTGTTTCTTCTTATCTCATTAGGAAAGACCTTTTAATACATTAGATCACCTTTCACATTACAATATGGGAGCTTATGTATCAAAAGCTCTTTCAAAGATCTTTGGCAACAAAGAAATGCGCATCCTAATGTTAGGATTAGACGCTGCTGGTAAAACAAGTATCCTTTTATCGTTTTTAAGATTTTAACAAGATTCTAAGATTGCTTAAAAAATATAGCAAAGAATTAAATAATGTAGAAGTGACCCCCCTTTTTTTTTTACCCGTTCCGCATTGAAAATTGTTTCTACCTGTTGCAATCCTTAATTCAAATTGATTTAATCAATAGCTATCTTATACAAACTAAAACTTAATCAATCTGTGACGACGATTCCCACCGTTGGTTTCAATGTGGAAACAGTGACATATAAAAATGTTAAATTCAACGTTTGGGTAAGTTTTTCTATTGAAAAAATAATCAATCATTTAAATATGTAATAAAATAAATTTTGAATTGATCGATCAGGATGTTGGTGGTCAAGATAAAATTCGACCACTTTGGCGTCATTACTATACGGGTACCCAGGGACTTATATTTGTGATTGACTCACAAGATCGTGACAGAATAGACGAAGCGCGTCAAGAATTACATCGAATTATCTCGGATCGTGAAATGAGAGATTGTTTACTATTAGTATTTGCTAATAAACAAGATTTACCGGGCGGTATGTTTTGTTTTTTGCCATTATTTTTTACCTATATATGGTCAACTCTATAATGGGCTATTGTTTCGATAGAAAAGTAAAATTTTTTTACATCAAATTACAATCTACAAAAGCCTACCACATTTTCTATCTAAAATTTAAAAATTTACGAATTCATTTGAGGGTCGACCGTATATATATATATATATTTTCCTTTTTATTTACACCATTCACGTTCATTAGCAATGTCGCCTGCAGAAGTAACTGAAAAACTTAACTTACATCACATGCGTGATCGAGCTTGGTATGTTCATCCTTCTTGCGCTACTACTGGAGAAGGGTTATTTGAGGGTCTAAATTGGCTGAGTCAAAATGCAAAGGCTGCAAAGTAAAATCTAGTAGCATTCCGTTCTTTTTAAGAAAGAGATAAACGGACGTGGGCTGGACCTGTTGGTATATTACGTTCTAAAATTTTTTAAGTTGGTCATGTATGTAACTATACATTGCTAGTGTAGCTTCTCATGTATTATTAGAAAATCTAGATAATTTTTGGGAAACATTTTCCTGGTACGATACTTGTAACCATAGCTTTTTTTTTTTTCTTCCTAAAGAATGATCATAAATCGTTTCAACTATTTTTCAATTCACCAACCCGATTTTCTTAATAGTTTTGAGAAATGACGTTTTTATGTATCGTGCATTTCAAGAAAAAAAAAAACAAATCGTGCTAAATAGATGAACTATATTTATATTTTGGTGGTGGTAAATATTATGTATTATTTTTTATATGATGTTTAACATTTATATATAAACAATTAACTTAATATTATATGACGATTATCTGTAACATTTTTTTTTCATGACTTATTGTCAGACTCGTTTCCTGCCGTGGAAGTTATTAACAAATTCGATTCTGGCTTGCACAGTATATTATAAATTTGAATTGTTATGGTTCACGTAATGATTCTAGTCGATTTGACGTTAGTCGACAAAATCGACTTAGTTCGACTAATTTACTTTTTTGAAAATCGACCTAGCTCGACCAAGTTACTGAATTTTTGAAAATCGATTTAGTCACGTTGATTGAAAAATAGTCAGAGAAGAGTCAAGTAGCCTAAAAATAAATGTTTTTTTATATACTACGAACGATCGATTTTGCATTTTTAATATCAGCTTAGCCGAATTTTTATTATGTACTATGCGTGTAACATTAAATCACCAATAACAATGCCCATTTTTATACCGCAAACTGATTGGCTAAATTGTAAGATTTATTATTATTAATAAAAAGAATTAATTTTGTACACGGTGTGTACCAGTAGTAGGTAGTCCTGGCAAATCAAAATTTTTTGATCGGTCAAGCCGATAAAATTTTACAGTTTATTATTACAGCTGCTAATGACCGAATCAGATGTTATTGGTGACTTATTGATTCGGTCATCGGCAATTTTTTTCAGTTGTCCCTTCCTTATAAAATCAATCAGCTGATCTTTTAAACCGACAGGTCGAAAAATCAAGACCTCAAAATCTAAATTTTTCTATGTTAAAAGTTTGAATGCATAAGGTTTTACTTTATCTCAGAAAATTTAAAACTTGTACACCATCTAAATTTTATCAAAAGGTCTGGACCTTTAGGATTTGAACCTTCGGAACTATCATTTTTGGGTATTATTACCGAGTTTACCAAATGTTTCAATTTAACCAGTTCAATCGTTTGGGTCTAGTCTAACCGGTTCAAGTCGGTTGAATCAATCAAATTTTAGTCAAATATGCTGTGACCTGCTAAAATATCGGTATTTAATGGGAATACAAGTTACAAAATCATCTACCATAATATGTCTCAGACAGATGAATCTCCTACTACTCTGTCAAAGACGCCAACTTATGAATATTATGGATTTGTACTTTATTTATTATCATTCATAGCATTCGGTAAGACGTATGAAGTACATCAAGTCTTTTCCCTGACTTGACTAACATGCGACTTAATTTTTATAATACAGCAATATATTTATTATGGGCGTATTTACCTAAAGAAGTTTTAGAATCGTTGGGGATCACTTACTATCCAGATAGGCGAGTGCAATATTTATGTTTACGAATTTTCTATTGTCATACTGCTTTAATAATTCATTATATTTTAGATATTGGGCTCTTGCATTACCTGTATGGTCCTTTGTCCTGGTGCTTTTCATTTTTGTCGCATTTATTTCAATAAATTTTCTGAACACTGCACCACTCGATTCGTTTAACACAATAACAGGTTTTTAGTGACATTTACTTCAAATTTTTATTGCAATTATAAGAAATTTAAATTCTTTTTTATATTTCTAGATGACAGTGCTAATGTAGGACAAAATTTATCACAACTATCGAAAATTACTGATGACTTTGTACCAGAACTGCATGATATACCTATTGGTATTGTAAATGCGTGCCTGTATCAAAATAAAGATTTATAAAAAAATAATATGTAATCAATGACTTAAAATAACATGAGAACTGGATAGATAATAGTTAGGATGATTGGCAATATTAAAATATTATGATTTGCAAATTAGCTTTATACAATTTTATAATTTTTATTAGCTTAATTTTTTATTAATAAATGGATTTATGCCTTTGTACTACTGTATCTATAATACAATGTAATTTAAAAAATAATGCCTAACGATTTTTAAATATTATATAGTTAAAGATTTAATAATTTTGCGCACCTGCACCTCTTTATGTTTCTCAAAATTTTACTAAGATAATCCCTGTTGCACTTTTAACAAAACAGGCTCCTCTCGTGAAGTTACTTTAAATTCTAAATCTAAATCTAATCCTAACCCTAATTCTAACTCTAACCCTAACCTGACCCCAACCCTAACTCTAACCCTAATTATTATGTATATTTGTTGCATGAAAAAAAAAATCATTTATCCTATAGTTAAATATAAAAAAATGTTTTATTATTGAATAAAATTGGTAAAATATTTTTTTTAAAAAAATACAATTTTGCTATATTATAATATATTAGTCAAATGATTTGTTATACTTCTTTGGACCAGTTTTTTGTTATATGTAAATTTATAAAAAAACATATAAAATTACTATAAACTTTGAAGCTCTTTCTTTACATATTAATTTAAAATTAAATCTTGCAAAATATTAAAAAAAAAGAAAAAATTAAGCTTAAAAACCAAGTTAAGACTTTTTTAATTTTTGTATAATTTAAAAATGTAATTTTGCTAAAAAAATTTTTATTAATTTTTTAAAATAAAAAATATATGTAAAATTTTGTTTTAAACAAGTTTACGTAGTAGTTCTAAACAGGTTATATTAGTAAAAAAAACAAGTTTGTTATTAGTTAACTAATTTGTTACATTTTTTTAGTCTAGTTTTTTTGTTATATAAATTTATAAAAAAATATATATAAAGTTACTATAAATTTGAAGCTTTGATGTTTTTTCTTTATATATTAATTTAAAATTAAATTTTTCAAAAATATAGAACAAAAAAAAATCATACCTAATTTTGTATAAATCAAAAATATAATTTTGCCAAAAACATTTAAAATAATAAACATAAGGTAGATATACCTAATTTGGTGCAGTGTTTAATCCAGCATGCTAACAATATCTTACGAACTATTGATCAGAATCATGTAATTTTGGTACTATTCAATTTATCTTATTGGATAGTCTATGGACATGTACCAAATTATGTGATTTTGCATGTACAGTAATATCATGTGATATGGTATATGTGAACGATTTGAATGATCTATATAATGAACAAAAAATTAGATATCCATTAAATATGGATATAACAAATTGGCTAAACTATATACTTATTTTACTTATTTCTTTTATTTATATTTATATATAAACAATTATCTTTCATTACAAGTGCGATGCATCGCTACCCTCTAATAGAACCCCAGACATCTCTTATATAGTCATAACTGGATTTTGGCCAATTTTGGCCCAATTTGCTAAAAATGACAAAATATATTTGTTTAAATAACATTTGATTTAGTGATTAGAATTGAATGTACTTTTTTTTGTTAGATGCGCCTCACTGAGAGCTTCATTTTAAAAAAAAAGTTTGGTCAAATTGGTCCACTGGATGCCAAGATAATTGGCAAAACCTGTATTTTGCTTCTCAAATTTTAGGGTTTTGATGAAAAAACAAGTATAACCTTTATATTAGATGTCCGGGGTCCTCCTCTGATCAACCAATAATTTTGTTTGTTTTGATGTTACATTAATCAAAACAAAACAAAGGTTAGGGTTAGGGTTAGGTTTGGTAGGAGCAGTGATTAGATAATCTCTTTAATTCAAAATTTCACAAGAAATTTTTTTTGCTAAGAAAAAATAGTTAAGTTAAAAGCAATTTTTTTAAAAAATAGTTATTTCACTTCAATTTCATGTTATACCTGATTCTGCATCCTGATTGGTTGATCAGAGTATGATAATGCATCATACTAGCAATAAATAATAACTTATATATATATATATTTTTTAATTCAGCAATCATACTAGTACTTTATTAGATTGTTATAATTAACTCTACAGTTTTATACAATTATAGCTAGAGCCTACTAAAATCCAGAGCATCTAGTACAGAGGTTATACTTTATTTTTTTAGCAAAAACCCCTGAAATTTAAAAAGCAAAAAAAACAGTTTTTGGCAATTATCTTGGTATTTGGTGGTCCAATTTGAATGAACTTTTTTTAAAATGAAGCTCTTAGTAAAGCGTATCTAAAAAAAAAAGTTTATTCAATTCTGATTACTAGATCAGAAGTTATTTAAGTAAATATGGTTTTGTCATTTTTAGCAAATTAGATCAAAATTGGCCAAAATTTAGGTATGACCTATATGGGATCCTAGCCTATTTAAATTCAAAATACTAACTAACCCAGCTCTTTGTGATTAATGTTCAAATTATCCATATTTGATCTGCTATAGTAAACTTTATCTCCATATTAAATATTCTACATGAATACTTAATATATTACTGAATTCCTTAATTTGTAGAGGTTTGCAGGCAAATTTGCTTGCATAATTACTATAAATATATCTCGGATCTATTTTTTTAATCATTTAAAATATTTACCATATTACCGTGAAATAACGTGCAGAGCATTATTTCAAAGTTCAGCCTGAATTAAGCTTAATTTAGGCTGAAATTTGTAATTTCACCCTTGCGCGCTATTTCGCGATAATACAGTAAATAAAATTTGGTATTATAATATTTAAAAACAAGGATTATATTTTTGAATTATTTAAATTTATATTATAAGACAAAAAGTTTATGTTGCTTATAAGCTGAAAATATTAAATTTTAAAGAAATTTTTTAACCAAAAAAATATTTTACAATATTTTGGCAAATTCTTTAAATATTTGTTTTAAAAATATAGTCTCTAATACAATATTGTAGTTTATATAAAGGATGACAACTTTCATTATTTTACTTTAAATAATTTACTTGTAAAAATTAAAACTTGTATTAGAAGTAAAAAATTTTTTATAGAAGGGAACATATAAAATTTGAGAAAATTTAAAGAAAAAATTCTATAGTAAAAGTTCCAAAACAAAACTTTAAACTTTTATTACACCAAAGTTTTTTAATAATTTAAAAAAAAATTTATAATTGAGTTAATAAAACAGAACTAATATTATATTTTTACATAAAAAGTATATAGCTAAAATTAATATTTAAAGTTTTATTTAAAAAATTTAAAATTTTAAAATTTATGCAGGCAAATATGCCTGTATAACAAATTAAGGATAGTATTTTATATTCTAACTTATTATAATTGGCTACTTTTTTTCTAAACCTTTTTCTTCTAGCTTTTTGAGCAGAAAGATTCAAAATTCCAACTAACTAAGAAAAATAAAACATATCAAAAAAATAAAAGAGTAGATAAAAAAAGTAGAAATACTACAAAACCTATATAAAGACCAATATAAACAAAGACAAAATAGAAAAACTGAAGAAAAAGGCCGAAAAAAAACAATCTATAATAAGTATACTATTATAGCCCATGCCAAGCATAAGAAAAAACTATATAACAACTACAACAATTGTATATCTTTACTGTAAAGCTTTGCCTTAACATTAAAACATTTTTTCTAACTACTATGTGTTTCATTTTCAGATATCTCTTTAACTATAGACATTAGATTCTCATCATATGGAGTAGCATTGTGATGTTTAAAACAAACATGTAGTTGCATTTTACTAAGTTTGTATGAAAATGAATAACATGAATCAGAGAGTTCAAATAGGCAATTCTCATAGTTGGGTTGCAGGTATAATAGCTAGTATAGAACCTTTGGGCAGACTACTTAAATTAGACACCAAAAGTGTACATATTCTCATTTATGTAATCAACTTATTATTATTCTTAATAAAACCCATGGACAAAGCAACTTGACCTTTAAAAAAAAAAATAGAATAGAAGATGCTACTGCACGATATAGTAGACTGTTATTAAATTGAATAAATATTGAAAGGTTTAATATAGGGGGTTATTTTTTATTAATTTTTTTTTATTAATAACTGATAAAATCTGCTGAGACAGATAATTTTGATAGAATGTTTAAAGTTGGTTATTATTATCAAGGTCAATATGAATACCTAAGCATTTATTTTTATATAAGCAACAGTATTTTTCAATAATAGCTTTTAAATGTAGTTATCAAGGTCTTAAAATTAATCATTCTGCTTTATATAATAAAATCATACCATCTTAAACTATATTAATTCTTAAAATTTTAGTATGAATAAGTACCCATATTATATAGTGATTTTATTTCTCTGGATCTTGATAGTTTAAAATTGAATTCTACAGTACAATTTCAAAAGTTTTTTTCAAGCAAAAATTTCGAGATATAAGTGATATATATTTTTCATAGTTTAACTTCATATTCTTCATTTGGGTCATATGGTACATTAAAAATCTTTTTTGGTGATTTTTCTATAAATATTTTTAGTGGGCAAATTTGCCTGCTAAACCAGACGGTTTAAGGAATAATATAATTCTTATTTTTAAACATTATTATCAAAAAAAAAAAAAAAAATTTTAATTAAACATTTTAAGTTTTAAAAAATTTATAACAATTTTCCAGGCAAATTTGCCTGGACTTGCTTACAGTTTAAGGAATAGTATTCAATACCTATAGTGCATTTTAGTAAACCCGTTTATATTTTAAACCAAAGTTTAATATTTTTTTGTAGTATTAAATTAATATTAATAAACTTCAACTTTTATTAATAAATAATAATTTTGATATATTTTTGACTTTTGCCAAAACGCACCTATGGCATTTTATCGCCTATGTTACATTATCTCAAAAGCTGGCTAAATAATTAGTACACGACGCTCTAAGTAAAAATGCATCACGCCTTCCCAAATCCTAACCCTAACATGAAAAATTTAAATTAAAAATTTTATATACAAAACTTATGAAAATTGAAAAAATCTATAAAGAACATAGAATAAGTGCAAAACCGCTATAGGTGCGTTTTATAATAAATATATGTTTTATATTTATGCTTTTGGCAATTAAGTTTGATATTTTAAGTTATTTAGTATATTAAAATTTTTATCTATTGGTTAAAAGTATGTTTTTTTTTAGTTAAACTATATTATTAGTAATACCAAGTTAACTATTAATTAGATAAATTATTTAATAATAATATTGTATAATATTAATATTACAGTAGTAATAACACATTTTTAAACTCAATAGCACGCGCAATAATCTTTATGCCGAGAACTCTAGTAAAAGTTCGTGTTCATAGAGCTAGAGCAAAAAACTTTTTGCTATGGAGAAGTCAAATAAACTATAAATAACCTTATCAACAAACTTAAGGAAATCAAAAGAAACTATAAATAATCTTATTACAACTTAAGGAAATCAAAGAAACTATAAATAATCTTATTACAAACTTGAGGAAATCAAAGTTTAAATCATCTAATTGGGCTTTTATCAAGTTATCTTCGTTTAAAGAGAGCATGATTTCTAAGTTAGAAAAATAAAATAATTATTACTGTATTAGCGATTTCAATTTCTTATAACGAAATCGCGATTTATTCGTGTAAATCGTTACATCACAGCGGCTAATCTAAATTAAAGTCATACATCATTATATTACCATTAATTAATAATTATATATTAACGTTAAAAGTGTTTTTATAAATCATCGCAAAGTTAATATAAACTTATCACAAAGTTTAAAAATATATAGACGTGAATATTTCTATACATCTCGCTTGAACGTATTTGGGGTACATACATTTGCTAATCAATGGTGGCTTTTTTTTTTTTTTTTAAAAAAAAAAAAAAAGAAATATAAAGATAAAATAATTTTTTTTCGAATTTGTCACATTCTCAACTTTTAACGGTTAGAATATTTGTTATGAATGAACCATCGACGGCATATGTGGCATCGGGCTCTTCTGAGAACGTTGATAGTTCTAGCATTAACGACAAGACGGTAGATCCTGATATATCTGAAAGTGAGAGTGTTGAAGGTAATGAAGTGTGGGATGGACGTAAAAGTGGAGTGAGGCAAAAGAAAGTAGATACAAAAGGTAAAGCCGTAGATCAACGTGAATCTGAAGCTGACGACATAGAGACCGGTGACGTGGAAAGTTCGGATATCAATGAAGCTATCGAACTAGATCCAGATGAATATTATGTTGAAAGTATTTTAATGCATCGAACAGGAAATAATGTAAGTGTCATATAATATTATAAACCTTATAAACCTATTTTTTTGATTACGATGACCAATATGTATTTGTATTGGTCAATATGTAATCTTATAATCTATTTTTAATATATTATTAGGGTAAATTAGAATATTTGCTAAAATGGAGGGATTACGCAGAAGAAACCTGGGAAGAGGAATCTAATATGTTAGTTAAATGTTTAATTTTACTTATGGAATTAAATTGTCTTTTTTAAAAATAATCATTTTAAATTATACAGTTTCGCTAAGAATCTTATCAAAGACTATTGGCTTGATCGAAATTATTCAAGTAGTCCACACTCGTTATGTTCTCTAGACTCTGAAGAATATAGTAGCGATGAAGATGATCTTGATTTTGATATCATGTGTGAACCGACAAAGAAATCGCAAGATTTTTGCTGTCTACAAGATATGATCACAGAGGAAACAAAAAAAGACAGTGACACCAACAAAATGTCATCTGATATTTCAGTTGACATTAATATTAACCAAAATGAAAGAGATTCAGAAAAATCTAGGCGGGTTGATAATAATTTGCAATTAGATTCCGTTATCAAATCGCTATCATTAGACGGTCCTTACGTGCGAGTTAACGGTCGGTTCTTGGTCGATTTTCGACGTTTGAAAATAGAGAGCGGTAAACGAAGACAATATGGAAAAAAATCAACTAGTTCAAAATCGCGGAGTAATGAAGATGAATGTGAAGAAGAAATAGACATTGAAGTTGAATATAATAGTTGGGATCCATATTTGGAACGTGTTGTATATATCCTAAAAGATAATAAATTTGAAAAATTGTTTATTGTTCTGAGATGGTATTTATATTCTTTATAATATATTGTATTTCTATTTTAAACGATTTTTTTTTGAATTCTATATATTCTTCTCATTTTAGGATTAACGGACAAGAAACGGTCCACTGGGCTGATGATGTTTACAGTCGTTGTCCTCAAAAGGTAACTAACGCGATCTAATTATTAAGATGTCGATTTATACTAAATAAAATTAATTATTATCAAAAAAGGTTATCGAATTTTATGAATCCAGTACAATTTTTATCAATGAATGATGAATGCACTAGAATAATAAATGTTTATTATTCCACATGTTCATTTAAAGAATCTATTTGAGTTTTTTACTCAAAATGCAATTCTGTAAATGCTGAATAATTATTATAAATTCTTTGTCATGTTTAAAATTTATTATCTTATTATGCTAAATAATCATCGGTTAAATTAAGATCAAAACCGATTGATATATCATTGTCCCGAGGGAGAACGAAAAGTTATTTACAAAAAAAAAAAAATTGTTATTATTAAATATAAGTTTAGAGTTATAGGACTTTTTCATTGTTGAAGATTATGAATCTACTTCAGACAGACTGTCAAAGTCGGATCCAAACAATCTATACTATTTTCTTGATTTTGTTATATATTCTATAGTGACGTCTCATCAAAATTAATATAGTAATTTCTCTTGCTAGTGCCAACTGATGATTTTGGAGATTTAGGCATTTCAGACAAATTATTAGTATAGTTATCATTGTCAAGTAGTTCGTAGGTTTTATCTATATCAGTGTATTCAAACTTTACTCTGTTGGAATACAGAAATTGTTTATATTTCCGATATTCCAGTAATATAGATAATTGAAGATGAGGATTTTTTTCTTCTTGTTTCAAAATTCTATGATCCTTCTCAAGTATACGTTTTATGTATCATAACATTGTCAGACTTATATAGTATTCAAGATTTTGTGGTGATATATTTTATAATGATTCAACAAATGAAGCTAATGTCAACATTAAATATATTTTAACATTTAAAGATCTACTGTATCAAGAAATTTACAGGGTAAACTAATCATTAAGATAGATTAATGTGAAGTATGAATAGATATAGGAATACATTATACTGTAGTTACAATTCTATATGCTAATGATATAGATGTTAATTACAATCTACATCTTATATAAACATAATAGTAAATAAAATTGTTATTACCGTAATTTTCTATATTAGAAGAATCTACGCAATTCTTCTACTTATAAACTAATTTATAAAACCTATTAATTCGTAATCCGTGAGTAAGGGAAAGAATTTGACTAATGACCGGCGGGTCAAAATTAAAATTTCTTAATTTTTGTCATCTTTTGGGTTTCTTATAAAAATTGCAGAAGAAAATTTCTCTTTCTAACGGTAATAAAATTATCAAAATTGACCCAATAGATCGCGAGATATTGTTTTTGTGATCATATCTGATATGAGATTTCTTTGTAGATTTGCTCATATAATCACAAAGATAGAATAGCAATATCTCAGGGTTTATGGTTAGAATTATTAGTAAAAGAATATAGGTGGATTTTGGTAGGGCTATATTTTCAAATTGCTCTGCAACAAGCACCAAGATCTATTTAAACATTAGTTTAGGAGTTTATCGCTTTTTTCTTCTTTACGCGTGTTCGGAGAGTTGATCCGGAGTAGTCAAAATTTGAACTCTCGGGTTGGTAGTTGGCTTTTTAGATAGTTGCATCACTGGCCAACAAGTTCTATTTAATGATACTCTGTTTCACAAATCGAATACTGCCGATTGCCCCTTTTACGTATATCTTCAAGCTTTGATTTTAATGATTCTCAACACTTTATTATTTTGACGCACTTTTATATTGAGTAATATCGTTTGTTGAATCTACTTTAATTTAAGACATTCTAATATTTTACCAAAATAAATGCCTTCGAATAATGATGCTTTAAAATCGCCCGATATATATACTATCATATGATATTGTTAAAATTCATCTACCCTAACCACTAACTAATCTATAGAATTGTTAGTTTATTATAGTAGTTTGTATTATATAATCAGTTGACCATGGACCAGCAAATTTCTAATCGACTACTAATTTGCCCAACACTGTATATAATATAATAAAACTTATATATTGGGTGGAGTTTTAACCTGGGTGAAATAGAATTTCCTATTTAATAAATATACAATTTTACATTTATTTGTAATTGTAATTTATAACTATTAATATAACTATTATACTTTTATTCTAGTTTATTGCATTTTATTCTATTTTTACTGTATAAAGTTTATATTTGGATTATTTGATGAGAATTTAAAACCAATCTTGTTACCCCAAAGATTCAAGGAAATCAACGTAGAGTTCTTGCAAAGTGTATCTGCCAATGCTTCCCCTCCTTTTGATCCAAGTTCATTCGAACTAAGATCCAAATCTTTCAAGGTGGAGTTCTTGCAAAGTGCATTTGCTAATGCTTTTCCTCCTTCTGATCCAAGTTCATTCTTTTGAAGATTCAGAAAAGTCAGCGTGGAGTTCTTACAAAGTGCATCTGCTAGTGCTTTTCCTCCTTCTGATCCAAGATTATTCCAAAAAAGACTCAAAGAAGTCAGCATGGAGTTCTTGCAAAGTGCATCTGCTAATGCTTTTCCTACTTCTGATTCAAGTTCATTTGTGTTAAGATTCAAATCTTCTAGCATGGAGTTCTTGCAAAGTGCATCTGCTAATGCTTTTTCTTCTTCTGACCCAAGGGCATTCCCTTGAAGATTCAAAGAAGTCAGCGTGGAGTTCTTACAAAGTGCATCTGCTAATGCTTTTTCTCCAAGATTATTCTGACCAAGATTCAGAGAAGTCAGTGTGAAGTTTTCGCAAAGTGCATTTGCTAATGCTATTCCTCCTTTTGATCCAAGATTATTCCAATAAAGATTCAAAGAAGTCAGTGTGGAGTTATTGCAAAGTGCATCTGCTAATGCTTTTCCTCCTTCTGATCCAAGATAATTATTTTCGAGATTCAAAGAAGTCAGCGTGGTGTTTTTGCAAAGTGCATCTCCTAATGCTTTTCCTCCTTCTGATCCAATATAATTATACTGAAGATTCAAAGAAGTCAGTGTGGAGTTCTTGTAAAGTGCATCAGCTAATGCTTTTCCTCCTTCTGATCCAAGTTTATTACGTTCAAGATTCAAAGAAGTCAGCGTGGAATTCTTGCAAAGTGCATCAGCTAATGCTTTTCCTCCTTCTGATCCAAATTCATTCGAACGAAGATTCAAAGAAGTCAGTGTGGAGTTCTTGCAAAGTGCATCTGCTAATGCTTTTTCTCCTTCTAATCCAAGTTCATTTGAGTTAAGATTCAAATCTTTCAGCATGGAATTCTTGCAAAGTGCATTTGCTAATGCTTTTCCTCCTTCTGATCCAAGTTTATTATTTTCGAGATTCAAAGAAGTCAGAGTGGAGTTTTTGCAAAGTGCATCTGCTAATACTTTTCCTCCTTCGAATCCAAGATTATTCCAATAAAGATTCAAAGAAGTCAGCGTGGAGTTCTTGCAAAGTGCATCTGCTAATGCTTTTCCTCCTTCTGAACCAAGCTTATTATTTTCGAGATTCAAAGAAGTCAGCGTGGAATTCTTGCAAAGTGCCTTTGTTAACTCGGTTAAATTTTTCAATTCACATCTATAATGAGAAAGATTCCAGGTTGAAGCACTTTCTTGATCTTCGGGATTATGCTGACTATTTTTAAGAATTTCTTCAAAAAGTTCTAATGCTTTGAGGAATTTACGTTGCTTGAAACATTCGCGTGCATCCTCCCTCAAATTCTCAATACTATTGTCTTGTACTAAAATATTTATGTCAGTTAAAAAAAGGGAAGCTGATGTCGTAATTTCATGTGAATTTGAAAGTGCTACAATATCTTGATGACTTGAAGAAATTTCGCTATTTTCAGATAATGTTTCGATAGGATCATGTTGAATCAAAGCTTCGCCAGGAATAAGTTGTTTTATAGCATTGAGAACTAATTTTGTTTCTGGACGATTTGCAGGATCATTATCCCAACATTTTTTGTAAAGTTCGATGTATTGAGATGGTGTACCTTCTATGGGGGTTTCTCTTTGTCCTTGGAGAACATAAAAACAGACCTCTATCCCTGATCCAAAGTTTTGGAGTGGTGGTCTTCCGCTTGAAATTTCCCAGAGGATTACTCCAAAGCTGTAAATATCTGATCTCTTGTCACGTTTAAATCCTTGCTGAATAAAACATTGAGGTTCGATGTATGCCGGAATTCCCAAAGCGGTTGAGTTTGAATTCATTGATGTCTCGTTTATCTGCTTTGATAGTCCAAAATCTGTAATTTTTGGTTGCTTTTGATGAATTAAGATGTTATTCGAATGCTAAATTATTAAATACAATATAACAGATAATGATTAAATGCGTATTAGTAATTAATTAATACTATACGTAAAATATACATAGATATGCATAGATAGTATTATATTTACGAGATCTCTATGAATAATATTATTATCATGTAAAAATAAAAGCCCGAGTGCTATTTCTTTAGCAATGCATAGTTTATCTGTCCATTGTAATTTCGTAAAATTTGTCATTAGGTATTTTCGTAAAGTTCCGCCGTTAGCGTATTGTAAAATTATATTATAATATCCGTTGCTATCTGTATAAATATACATATTTTTTAACATATTATTACTGTAGTTGATATTTTCAAAAATTATAAATTAGGCCGTTTGCAATTGGAACTTCGTTTAACGTTATCTTTTTCGTATTTACGGGGGGGTGAAAATTAAACATAAAAATTAAACATAGTGTGCCGAGAAATCCCGGACGCAAGCCGAAAAATCCCGACTGCTATATCGATCATTCATTTCTATTTGTTTAATTTTTTGGGGGAAACCCGGGAGATGGAGGGGGGATAACGTTAAACGAAGTCTCAGCCTTACTTGTTTACCTTTCGTTACTCCGTAGAATGTAATAATGTTTGGATGGTAAGAAACCTTTCGCAAAAGTTTAAGCTACGGTAATTATATGAATTATAAGAATTTATCATTCAGTTATAAGATGCCATTAAAGTTTTAACACAACAAATAATACCTCATTAATAAAATCTTTAATAGCTTTTTCATCTATGCTTGTATCAACTTTAAGACATTTAAGAGCAACCGTTAGTTCACTGTCTCTCCACTCATATTTAAAAACATTTCCAAAACCTCCACTGCCGATTTCAATAGGGTCTGTAAATTTATTATAATCAATAAAATTAATATGCCCTTCGAAAATAGCTTTTTTAAGCCATTCTTCTCGTATGTTTGCCATAACATTTAGGTGCATCAAACAAAAACACGGTTTATAGTATTTTTTACAAAAATGAGTTAATCATACGGCTGTATAAAGCAGGCATTCTTTTATATAATTTGATTGATTTGCATAATAAAATTTTTGTCGATGCCTTCTTGTATATGGTTAGCCGAGGACAGGTTATATTTTGAATCATAGCAATCGATTGGATAAAAAAAATTTTAGCCAATCAAATTACTTAATTTTGCAAAACGTTGACCTTTGTTAGCTTTTTTTCCTCTGTTAGTATTGTTCCTAAAATTAGAAATTCGAACTCCTTGTTGCGATGTCGATCCAACAGGTTATGTACACGAAATTTTAAATGACAAAATTTTAAATGAAATATATTACAAAATTTACAAAAGGTGATATTTATTACTAATAAACTCATAGCCTACGAGATATTATACAAGTTATCCAATACATACTAAACTTTGATTTACGGTTGACAAACCCAAACATATTATCTCTTAAACTGTTTCTCTTGCAAATTTGCCCTGAAATTTTTTTAAACCTTTATTTTTATTAATATCTTGTGATTTGGTGATTAGAATCATTCAATTCCTCTTGATGAGATGGTTCGAATGGTTCCAAAATCATTAAATTTGGATCACTAGATCGTGAGATATTTGCAAAAAAATTATTTGTAATGCAGGAGATAACTGCGCCGCAAATAATTTTTTGCAAATATATCATGTTCTAATGGTCCAGATTTAACGATTTCGAACCATCTCATCGAGACAAATCGAATGGTACCAAAATCATTCAATCCTGATCATTAGATATCAAGATCGTTGAGTTTTTATAATCAGTATTTGAATATTAATAACTTGTGATTCAGTGATAAGAATTTAAAATTTTAGTGCTATTCGATTTGTCTCGACGAGACTCGAATGTTATCAAAATCATCAAATTTGGATTATACAATAAAATTTGTTATATTTACAAAATTTATACATTTTATTTTTTCAATAATAAATTTCATGTTATATTAAGATGCGTGTTAAATTAAATATGAAATTATTATTTTTAATATATATTACATTATAAATACGTAATAGATTTGAAATTAATATTTAAAAAATTTGTTAAGAAATTATAAATTATTTTGTTTATTAATTAAAAAAATTTCAACTTTTATATTTTATAATTTTTTTAAAAATAAACCCGAAGCATTTTCATAGTTAAATTCGGGACAAATTTGCCCTGAAATTGAAAGATAAGATAAAAAAACGACCTAATTTAAATATTAAACACAAATTTTCTACTATTAAAAACTTTTACCTATTCGAATAAACAACTAGCTTTAAAAATCAACATAATGAAGTAATTTTAAACAAGACACTTTTAGTTCTTACTATGTAAATAATTTCGCACAGCTAATTAACAGTGGTATATTTTTTATTCTAAGTAAAATCAAAAGACTCACTTGAAGCTAATAATAACTTTGACAGAGTGTTTGGCTTTTGACAATAAGTTTTTGGCTACATGTTTTTACTTTACTAACCGTTTGCTTGGCAAAAATATAATAATTCGCATAGCCATATTCGTTTCTAAGTAGAGCTGCAGACATCAGAATATCAATGAACATATACTATGACGTTTGACGTGACGTATGTGACGTGACGTACTACCTTGGACCTTCTAAATGTCTGCAGCTCTATTTCTAAGTAAAGTTCCAGTTTTTATGATTATTGTGATTATTTTTTACAGTGAACTAACAATGAAAAAAATTTTATTTTCATAAGTAAATTAGTTACGACGTGAAAATTTTGTTATAGATACTATGGATATTACAGAGTCAAAGATAAATTTATTATGAATAGCGATAGGGGATCTAGAATTTTAATGTCATAAAAACTAAGAAATTTAGCTAGATTTTATTTATGTGGTGCTTATTCAACAACCCAAATGTATTGTACATATTTATGAGATTGAGTAGCTTATTTTTAGTTGCATTAGAAATATCATGATTTCTTTAATTATGATATTTGTTCTTTTAACAATATCCAATACTATTTGTTGACACATATTAGAAGCTTATTAATAAAACTTATTTATAGTAAATATTTGATAAATGTTTCAATCAAAAATATAACTTTTCTCTTGCACTGGCTAAATCAGCTTGCAATCCTCTGTGTTTAACTGGGTAATTGATTCGAATCAGCCAATCAGACGTTTGCCCTCCTATGATAGATCAATCGATTTAGAATAACATCTAATCTCATATCACAATCGCAAAATAACAGATAAGTAAATTGTACTGTATTGTATCTGGTATACAGTATACTTACTCCGATATGTATGTAAAATTTTTAATTATGGGTCAACCTAAATTCATATATCGATATGAAAAATTTTATAAATTTTAGTCAATTAAAATTATAATAAAAAATGGGTTGAATTAGTGCAGTTAACTGTTACCACATGGGTGTATCATTGTATATGATAAATAAGGACATGCCTAATTAATTGTTATTCGTCACGTAAATGATTAATCAGCAATTAATTGTCTCATGGCGGCTGCGCCACCAATCAATTCATCAATTACTGCAGTCGAAATTATTTTCGCATTTAGCATTAGGCATTTTGCATGCCGTAATGCCGTAAATCATCCTTAATTTAGGCATTCTTAACGGACTCCTAATTAGGTAAAAAGAGAATCCCATAATTACTCTACTTTCCTTTTCAGTCATTAGTTTTTTTCTTTTTAATTCCTTGTGAACAAAAAAGAGAACAATAAAGTTCGGGATCGGTTTGTTTTATTATATCGATTCACGCGTTCCCGTTCTCTAGATTATTGTTGGTTTTATTTTGATATTTTAAAGATTCTTTTATTAACTTATAGAATTTTTTTGTTAAGAATAAGGCCATACAAACATATCATATTATATAATTTTAATTAGGTTAAGAAATCCATATCTCACAGTTACCACTATTTGTCACAGGGTGAATTATTACCTATTCGTTTGTGGAATTCCTAAAATCGTTATGCGTGACTTACAACTAGCAAATCATACCTCTTAGGCTTCTCATTAGAGGTGTGACTATGGTGATTTGGTCATATAATTAAAAGGAATTATCATAATGTTAGTGTTCTTATGTGCCCCTATCTCGCACTTAAGTGTCGTAACCAAGCTTTCCCAAGTTACGTCCTTTAAATAACTTTAGAAGATTAATAGGTTTAACTATCCTAAGCTTTATGACTCACCTTTAACTTCCAATTATTCATTCTATCTACCGATAAGCCTCCAAGTCACCACTGAGTCTGTTTCCAAGGCATGTTTTGCCCGGGTTTTCAAAATGTCGCCTTTAGCCCGTAACAGTATTTGTGGTGGCATTTTTTTAGGGATCGGTTAAAATTGTTAATAAAAGGATTAAAGCTCTATATTTACAAAAACTAATAAAATATATTTTATTAAACTATTAATAAAACTTGGCATGTATATGCAAAATTATTCTATTTGTCTATTAGTTATCCGCACTTTTAATTAACCTTATTGTTAAGAGCTAATTCGCGTAAGAACGGCAGAGTCACTATAGTAGCTTTATAATAAAATTTGGGGATAAGTTAATATATAAAATTTATACGTGAATCAAATCTGGCAGTCCTTTCTAAGTTAAGTTGTTTTTTTTATTAAGTTAACCTTTTTTTAGTTTTTAATAAAAGTTTGTAAAGCTTGTTTTTCTGATTCTAATAGTAGTAAAATCAATAAAATTGGTTAAATAGTTCTTGAGATATCTTAATTTTTCTTTTAGCAATTATATAATTCTTTACAATTATATACGTAAAAAGGAACTCCAGATTCAGGTCATATATAAATTTTATATTAAATTTGCCCCAAATTTTATTATAAAAATACTGCATTCTTAAGCGAATTAGCTCTTAATATTAATGGCCGTATTTAACTATGTGTCGTAATACCTAAGAGATTGGTTAAAAACCTAACTTGTACCAATAACAAATTTATTGTCCTTTATCAAATAAAACAAAAGTATGCAATTTATTATTTGACCTTCTTTAAATTAAATGACTCTTATATTTGTTAAAAAAAAAAATGCTGTAAATTAGAAAAACGGATTTGCCGAAGCTCAAAATCCCCAATGGCAACGCAAATCCTAATAAGTTTAAAATTCTGACAATAAAAAGATCTTAGATATAAATTTAAAAATATTATTACTACCGTACTGTTTCGAAATTAAACATCTCTTTTTTTGTTAATAGAAGTGCTTATTTTTGTATATAATTTATTAAAAATTATGATAAGTAAACCTGCTTTCGGTTCTAAGTAAAGTTATTTATTCTCCAGGTCAAGACGATTCTAATGGTGATAAAATCATTATAATTGACTCAGGAGAACTTTTACAATTGCTTCTCAAAGTTTGGGCGGTTTTTGCTGTAGATCAAGTAAACGTCGTCCGAATTTTGAAAAGTAATTGTGAACGTTCTATTGGACCAATTTTGATGATTTTTACCAAGCTTTGACATTAGAAAATAACTTTTAACTTTACTTAGTCAAAAGTAAACTTACTTAATAAAACCCTATATGGTTACTTAGGAGTGCTAATTTTCGGATATTATACAAAATTTGAGATGCTTAATTTAATTCGGAACGGTACAGTATAAATTATTAATTTTCAACATGGTTACATATCAAATTTGTTAACATAATTTGCGTGAACTTGATTTTACATTAGTAAAGCCTATCGCTATTATTTTAAATCAAATCATTTATCACAATCAAAACAATAAAAATTAACTTTGACTGATGTTCGATGATTGACCCTCGAAGCTCGAAATTCGATCGATGTTCTCATAACAACGGCCAGCATCACTAGCAATGTCTGCAGACAAATAAATATCTTTGTTCATCCTTTTCGATTCCAATTCCATTAAGATAGCATTACATCATCAGCCGTCGATAAGCTGTTACACATCTTTTGCTGTTAAGTGTAAGTGACGTAAAAAATAACAATTTTTTAATACTATTATGATTTGTTGAAACTTTCGGTTATTTTCGGGTAGTTAATGTCATTGAACAATAGGTTAATAATAAATTTGAAAAAGCCTTTTTAACTTACTTTCGACTAATAATTAAATATGTAGATATTATAATATTTATACACTTAATTATTTTTCTTTTTCATAGTAAATGTGGGTCGTATAACAGTTGTTATACGCCAAATAGACTCACACAAACTCACGGTATAACAGAAAAAGAAAAATAAATCCGTTATTGGATGTTTCGCATCCAATAACAGCGTATCTGGCTTTGAATTTAATGTGCTTGACAACCTGAGCCCCTTCGGGGCCCAGGTTAGCACATTAAATTCAAAGCCAGATACTTCTTTTATTTGTCATCCAAAATGATCATCCCGTGATCCCTTCGGATCACGGTATTCTCATTTCTCCTGCCAAATAAAACTGTTATTGGATGCTACACATCCAATAACTATTTATTATAGATTCAAAAGTAAGTTTAAAAGACCATTTTTTGTAATAACTCGCTTTTGTAACAAATAGTTCTCAATCACCCAAATCGGCCGATATTACAGCATTAGTATCACCTATTAGCTGATTTTTGATAATAAATGTGACGAATTATGAAATATATTATAGTATAAAAAAATCGACAAGCCACTAAAAAATAAAAATTTTTGGGCGCATTTTTTAGGATTAAGGGAGGTTAGAGCAGAGTTTATATTAAACAAGTATAAGTAAATTTTTAGAAAAACTTTCATTTCATTTTAATCCGATTTCATTATGATCCGCGAAAATAAATAAATGCTTTATGTTCATCTTTTTCAATTCTGCAATTTCAATTCCTTTATTATATAACAATGACCAACATTATAATTTATGTTTCACGAACCTTTTCAATTCCAATTCCGTTTTCATTACAATAACTATAATTTATTTATTCCACTAATATGATAACAAATAAATGCCCTACGTTCATCCTTTTCAATTCTATTTCCGTTTTCATAACAACATTCCACTACGTAACATCACCCATAATACGTAGCCGATTTTTGATGATGAATATGAATGCCTTATGTTCCTAAAATTCGGTATAAAAAAAATTCAAACTACTGAATTTATCCTGTTGATTAGTGATATAAAAAATCATGTGACTTAAATAATGCTTACCACATATACAGATATATCCTATTACTATTGTAACTAACAATGAACCAGAGCAGTCCAAATTTACCTCAAGATTATTAGGAGCCAGTGTATGTTTGTAATGGGTTTATACCAGTATGCTCTTGGTTTTCAATATGTATGATCCTTGAAAAAGCTTGTATATATATTTTCATATTTTAAACATGGTCATGAACATAAAATTTGATAAGAAATATATATAATGTGTAATCTATAACATTAAGATTTCATTATTTAATTGTTTGTTTTTTTGTATTATTTGTAATTAATTTTTTATTATTATTAAAAATCTTCTTTGGATTTTAAAAGAAAAAATACAATTATTTTTTATTAAAAATTAAAATTATTTTATAAATTAAATATTACCATAAAGTTTTTTTTTTTTTTTTTTTGATTAACGCTTACTAAAACTTGTTTATACAATAAGACATAACAACATTAAGGAAGCAATATATTGATGGTTAACCACAAATAAGATAATTTGATCTGATGAAATGTTCAAAGAATTTGAAGTATAGAATTCAACTATTTGTTATCTCCTTTTTGCTATTGGTTATTATTATTTTCACCTTGTTCATTTTGATTTGAAGATGGTTCATTTTGATTTGAAGATGGTTCATTTTGATTTGAAGATGGTGCATTTGGTTTATAAGGATTAGGATTATTAGCAGTTTTATATCTATTATAAATATAAATATATAAATATAAATATAAATATAAAAATTATTATTATTATATAACTTTTAAAAGAAAATATAAGTAAAAAATACATACCCCAAAGTTTCCAAAATCTTTATAGTTTTTGGTCCAATAACATTTGAGCGATTGGTGCTATTAGCGTTAGTTAATTGATCAAGAGTTACACCACGTGGAGCTTTCCATACCATCAAGAAATCAGTAGAATTAGCAAATGTAGTAAAATCCGTATGTGTAATACTTGATCCAGAAAGGAATGGTACAAGACTAGTTTCACATAAAATTGAATCCTTTGCATTTTTGGTATCTTGTGGCAAAAATCCCATAGAAGATGCTGTAGATGCTTGTTTAAATATATTTGTCGCAAATTCAAACTGTGGTGAAGAATTAAATGCTTTGAGAAATGCTGTTTTATTATCGAATGTAGCTCCAGAATTGACCCCACCAGCAAACTCATTAATCTTGGAAGTAACTGTAGATACAGGTGTTCCATCATTTGTGAATACCAAATATCTATCAAATGCCGTTTCTTGAAATCCTGTAAATGTTATTGTACCATTTTTAGGAGGAACTTCAGGTCCTTCTATACTCATAATAAAACTTGGGAATGGTGTAATTGCATTTTGTATATAAGGTGTGAAATAATCTGTCCAACTTGATAATAATCCTAAACCATGAATCAATTCGTGTACAACAACTAATACAAAATCTACTTGGGTATTAGTTGGTGGTGATGGATCATCTCGAAACCAAAATATATTATTGCTTGCAGAAGTGAAAGCTGCGATAATATCATTTGGTGCAAATTCTGGATGTGTATCAAATTGAAATTGTTTGGCAAGAGCTTGAGGGTATAATCGTACAACATTATCTTTGTCTTGTAACGGAATAAATCTTGATGGGCCAGCATTACCTAATGAAATATATATATATAAATTCATATATTATTATTAATTCACTCAAATAACATATTTAAATAAACTATAAGGTTAAGGATTACATACCTATTGGACCATGTAAATTTACAAACGATGCATCTACTATTATCGGAGTGACCAATTCTATCATAGAACTAATAATATTTATCGCATCTTCAAATCCCTTTTGAGCTTTAGCACAGGTACCATTTGTATCATTTAGATCGCAAGTGAAATTCAATTGAATCATATTTTGAGAAGGAGGTGGTGGAGGGTTATCTCCTGAAGGTGTATCATTTTTATTTTTTGAGGAGTGATTATTTTGTGAGAGAAGGCTTTTTCCTTTACCTATACCACCCAAGTTACTTAAGAGTTTTAATGGTTTTGTTTGTTTTGTTTTTTGTTTTGTTTCTTTGACGATCCGACAGGGTGTCAGTTTTGCGGATTTACGATCAAAAAGGTCTGGAAAATCCACACATTGTCCTAATACGACTGGTGTATGTGAGATGAAAGTGGTCAGGAAAATAGTAATTAAGAATAATGAAACGGTGAAAAATGATGTATTCATTTTTTTTTTTTTAGGAAAAGGGAACTTAATAAAGTGTTCTTAAATTATTAAATTATTGGATGAAGTTCCTACTTGCAAAATGACGTGGTTGTTGAATACAAAGGTATCTTTCTTTTTGACTAGTAAGATCAAGTTAAATCTCGAAATGTTTAAAAATTCTTTGTTATGGGTTCTTTGTATAAAATATATACGCTAATTGTTTTTTATATATCAAGATAAAAGTTGATCTTTACTGTCTTTAATACGTGCTAGAAAGATTGATTACCACGTATGCAATTGGTACAAATTGTGTTAAAAGACGTAGGACGTAGGCAAAAAGTTCCCGCTACCTGCGTCCTGCGTCAGGTTTAAACAAAGATATAAAATCTTAAAGATAAAGAATATGATGAATACAGTTGTTGAAGAAAAGTTCCTTTACCTTATATGCATTTTGAAAAATTAAAAATTCATAACTTTGTATTATATCACTACACATTGTGGAAAATTTGATCTATAAATAATAAACAATTGTTTAGTTTTCTTGAAACGGTAAGTATTGTTTTAATAAAATGAGATATCTCCGTTGAGATATACATTTTATGCTAGTTATATTAATTGAAAACGAATTAGCATTTATAATGTATGCATAAATGATTTTTTTCGGACTGACTCCAAGAAAAATTATAATACATATAATAAATCATTACTATAGACAATTATAACGACCTTTCAGTTATGTCACTCGACTTTAATCAAAATAGGATTGAATTGTAGAATTTATGCTTTATCAGTAAACTTTAGCGATAGTACACGTACATATATATTTGATATTGTCGCGATGTATTTGATATGTTACATCACATAATAACGCATTATATAATATTATATTTTAATAATTAAAGGATAATATTAATGCAAATCTTAATTATTTTGTTTTTCTATATTAGAAATACTTGCAAGTTTCAAATCGGTCGTTTGTTATGTGCCATAGTTAATGTTTCGGAAGTACAATGGATACAAAGTTCCGATTATGGCCTTCTAAAGCCCGATCTGTTGCACATATTTAACATCGCATAGATCATAGATCTTGGCAATCGCCTATTTACTATTTTTTCTTTAGATATATATATATATTCAATTGGGTGATCGTTGGAACGAATTAGTCAATCTAGTAAAATTGGAATTAAAAGGTATGTAGAATATGATTATGCTATTTTCGGTATGTTTTACCTGTCTTACAGGAATTGACATTAAAAATTTCCAAGTATGTACGAATTTATTTTAAGAACTAAATCAAAAATCGCAACATGGATTTTTATTTTTGGAAATTTTAAATCTTTTACAAATTTAATAAATTTTTGTTTTTTTTTTTATTTTAGGTCAAAATCCCGACAAAGCTAACCAAAGTTAGTTTAATGTTGGCCGGCTTTTTTCAGGATTTTGACCCTGCCGGGATTCTGTTTGACCCATTTCGTTTTGAAATTTCATTAAGTCACGTGCCTGTGTGTCGGTCAATAATAAACTCAATAAAGAAATATTAATAAACAATTTTAGAATTTCAAATGGTCTTAAATTTTAAAATCTTTTTTAATCGTAAAAAACTTTTTTTGACTTCTATTAGTATAATATTAATTAAGTTATATATATATATATAATAATAGTATACAGTTTTGTATTATGCTTGCAATCTCTAAAACTCTATTTAGTTCGCATAGAGTTTTTTTTTTTGGTGTTAAAGTGTCCGCTTGGACGGCCGATTTTTATTCAAGTATTGTACATAGATTGTATAACTAACCACACGTGCACTTTTGGTGCCTAATTTAAGTAGTCGCAACATAGAGTTTTTTTGATATAAAATTTCTAAACCTTAATATACTAATTTATTTATTTAATATACTGCTATATAGCTATCAATAATATGACTAGTAACACCAGGCTAAAACAGTGATGGACAGTCACATTTGATGACCATAATGACTTAGATTAGTGGCTAAGCCAGCCGAGGTAATGTGATCGGCTGGCCTAAAAGATAAGAATTCGGTAAATTCCGAAAAGGAACATAAAGTCGGGCCAAATATCCCGAAATATTCCGAATGCAGACCAATAGTTAGCCGTTAGCCAGCCGTTTAGCCGATGATTTAGTCGGCTGGCTAAGCCAGCCATACGGCTTAAATCACTAACTTAGATGACTTTTGTCACTAATCATTTGTTACACTAAAAAATTAAGTAACTAGTCACTTAAATAATTATAAACCAAAAATAACTTTAAATAACATAACATAGTTTTAATATAATATTACTTGCTTTAAATAATAGATTAACTATTTTATACTCTAATTGTGATACTAAAATTGTTAGATGAAATATAAATTTATAAATTTAATAAATAATCTAATTTTTATTGGCTATTTAAGTAACCATGTGACTAAATAACATAGTGATCTATATTATTTTATAATATTTTTATTAACTTGTAATTTTGTCTCTTTATTTGTGACTAAGTAACTAAGTGTATCATGACATAATATCATATGACAGTCACCAAAAAAAAAAACAACATAGGTTTTGTCCATCACTGGTTTAAAAAATTTTGCACATTATGAAAGCCTATAAAAAAATTTTGCTAAGAAAAGCTTTTTTTACAATTAAATTAAAATTAAGTAGATTAGAGGCTATAGCTATACCAAAATTTTACAAAAAAACTTTTGTTAGTATGCAAAAGGCAGTTTCATAGACAAAATTGAAGTACTTTATTTTTTACAAAATAATAGGTATAGGTGTTATTTAAAAAATTATATGATACTTTAAAATAATACCATGCATATTTTTAAATAATGTGCACTCTATACATGCAGCATCTGTGATATAAGTACTAGTTTTTTCTTTGTACAGCTACTTATATATAATAATATATATAATGCATATGATTGTTATTAAAAAACCAGGTTTATTAAAAATCAATTATTGTTTCAAAATAATGCTCATGTATATACTTTAATTAATGCACTTATACCAAAATCATGCACAAGTATATATTATTTTGTAAAAATATAGTACAAATAATTTTTTAAATTTTTTCTATTATACCTGATCTCAGAATTCGATTAGCTAGTAAATTTTTTAGACTAATGTTTTAAAAATTGTATCCTATATATTTTTAAACTAATTGATATAAAATTTTTTTCTTTTTACTATCTGATACTTGTATAGAAACAATTTTTGCAGTTATTGTTTAGAACAAGACATAGGCTATCCTCTTTGATGCATTATTCATTAGTCTAAATAGGCTTTTTTATTGTAATTTATACTTTGTATTCTTGCCTCTAATATATTAAATATAGTGCATCCTACATTTCAAAGCAAAGCATAGCAATTGTGTTATGTACCTCTTTGTAGCAATTGCATGGTAAAAACCTAGAAAATGCTCTTTTTGAGCATTGCTTACTTACTAAGACAAACTTTTTCATAGTAGTTTATAATATCTATTCTTTAACCAAAAAGCATTGCATCAAGCCAGCATCTTCATATTATTTTGCATATTTTTAACATTTTGCTTTTTTTTTGTAATTCTAATAATAATTTTAATAATTTTATTTTTATAAAGATGGATTTCAAAAATCAAATATAAATTTTTTTAGTTAAATAATTATACCAAATAGAATGTATTTGAAGTTTTGTGATATATTAAATAATATTAATTTTACAAATGAAAATATATATAAATGATATTAGTAATTTCTTGAAAAAACAATTTAAACTTTTTTTAATCACAAAAGTTTTTACTAGAGTTAGTAGTAAAACTAGTAACTATCTATATTCTAATTGAATATTGCATTTAATAGCCAATTAGGTTTTAGATAGTTACTAGTTTTACTAGCATTATTTAGTACTCTAGTTTTTATATAGCAACAAGTAGTATTTTGCAAAAGATCTGGGTCTGGTCTGGGTCTAGTCCAGTCTATATACTGGACTAAATCTGGACCTTTATTAAAATCCATCTGGTCTGGTCTGAAATATAAGCTAGCTTTTTTGTTTGATCAAAAAAGTCTATCAAAATGTTCATAATTTAGATAATAAAATAATATAAAAGACAAGCAAAATTATTAGAATGATATGGAGAACAATATTTTAGGAGTTTTTTTTAGAAATATACCAAATCTGAATTCATAACTTGGATCCCAAACTGGATCCAGATTTTTAAAAATACCTGCTGGTTCAGTTTATATGGAATATTAGTAGCAAAAACAAACTATCAAGCTTTTTAAAAAGCTGCAAAAAACTTTTGCAAAACAAAACAAGATTTTGAATTTTATTAAAAGTTAAAATTTAAACTTTACTGAAGTTGATAACATTAATTTATTGTGTATACTTAATAATTAAAAGTTAATTTTTTATTATAAAATCAATATGAAAAATATTGAATTAAGTATTACTAGGCTAATGCATAGCATTGTGAGGCCGGAGCGAAAATATTTTAAATTCAAATTTTTAAATAAAACTAATTAATTATTTTAATATAATATATAATGGTTGTATATATTTAATAATACAGTATATAGTATACATTATTTAAATCTATTTATTTATGTCTAGCTAATAATTTTACTATAGCTTATACTAATAACGGTAATATTAATAATGATAAATATATTTATTAAAATTATCAGTTTCAAAACGATTCAACTCATTAAAAAGACAAGGAATTGCTTGAAAATTTTTACAAAATGTCTACAAAATTTTACAAACAAATTTATGTTCGAATATTTTATGTTAATATGTAAATTTTAGGCGTCCAACTAATAGAATATGCAAATTTATTAAAAAATTAATACAATAAGTACAAACAAAAAAATTACTAGAGCTTTTGTAAAAAATCAAACATAACTTTTTAGAGATAGTTCTTATGAAAAAATTTCACTCAAAGAAAATTAGAAAAAGAAACACTATATTTAGAAAAATCGTTTAGAATTTTGTACTTTTCTTTATAATTGATTGAAGTAAAATGATATTTTAGTAATTTCGTTGATAAAATTTGATCATAGTAAAATTACTAATGCTCCTGACATATTTTGATTACTTACTCCAATAACACATGTATATATTTATTAAATACTTACTAAAATTGGCTCCGATTTAAAGGAAAGAGGGTTTAGGCAGGCTTGTACATTCCTACATTATATGACAAAGGCTGAAATATAAGTTAATTAAATTAGGTGCGAAAAAGATCTATATATTTTTGTTATAGCATAATTAGTAAAGTATTAAAAGTATTACTACAGTACTGTAAATTACTATATATAAAAACTTGGGTCACTTACATTTCAACAGTTTTAAAAGCATATAAAAGGCCCAGATCTTATGCTGTATTTTAAAGAGAAAAATGTTAAAAAGAACGCATACTTGCGTAATCTACAGATCTATATATTTTAAAAAAGGCTATATTTGAGTAATATATAAAACCTCAGGTCACTTACATTTCAACAATTTTAAAAAAGCATATAACAGACCCAAATCTGCTAAATAGTACTGTATACTGTATTTTAAAGAGAAAATGTTAAAGAGAACGCATACTTGCGTAGAGTAATAAAATTATTTAATTGGCAGGTCTGTTTGTTGATTTTTTTTATCAGAGATTTTTTTTACGCGACACGCATGTGGACAAACAAAAAATTTCCAAATTGTGGTTCTGATCTAATTTTATGTAATTGATATAAAAAAAAATCAAAAAAGTAATTTTTTAGATCAAACCGCATCAAAAACGTAACTTTTATATCACTATGCGTAAACACTAAATGTCCATCGCTACGCTCCGGCCAATTACTAATAAAACAGTTATAACAAAAAAGACTACCAAAAACTTGCAAAAGTAGGTATTAATTATTTAATAAATTTTTGAAAAATAAATTAATTAGATGATTTTATTAAGATCTTAATATGCTTCAGTTGTTAAATAACAATTATAACATTCATTAGGAAATTTTATATATAGATATTAATCGATATATAACAGTTAATCGTTTTATATCGATTAAAAAATAACGATATATATCGATTAACCGGTTAAAAATCGATATATATCTAAATTGATATATATTATTTTCTATATTAAATCGTTATATATCTACAAATCGATTATAATCAGAATTATTTAAAACAATATATAACGATTAACAGATCTTTAACGATTACACAGTATTTTGACCATAACGATATATAACGATTAACAGATCTTTAACGATTACACAGTGTTTTGACCACGTTACAAAAATTTCATCCCAGATCACCGGGTAAAAAAAAAAAAAAAAAGTAAAATTTCAAAAAAAAGTAT
>QKWP01000245.1:0-12401 GCA_003550325.1 Gigaspora rosea
TATTATATTATTATCTTGAGAAGTTAGAATAGTTGATACCGCTTATAACGATTATCATGCTTATAACACTTATAACGATTATCACGCTTATAACGCTTATAACAATTATCACGCTTATAACGCTTATAACGATTATCATGCTTATAATGCTTATAACGCTTATAACGCTTATGACGCTTATAACGCTTATGTTGCTCTTGTAGATTATAGTGTTTACCATTGTAAATTAACACTTATAACGCTTATTCTAAAATGTATTTAAAGACACAGAATTTCCCTTAGTCAAACTAGACCAAGACACCCCACTTCTCTTTATACTTAATATACATCTTGTACTGGGATTTCTTAGGAACAAAAACCTAAGGATAGCCCTATTTTAGATTATTAATAAAGAAACTATTTATCTGAATAACACCAAGTTTATTATCAAGTAATAGTAAAATCGATAATTCCTCATTGAATACTCTCACGAACTGCCCTTAGAGAAGAGTATAATTTCTTACAGACTAAGAAATTATACCTACCTCTTGGACACCGCTATAAACCAATAAAGGATCCCTGTAGCCGTGTCGTTGTTATAGTAAGGAGTAAAAGAAGGCCTCCCTACTGTAACAGTACAATTCTGAAAAGTTTCGAATAGAAAATCAATTAACGCAAATTACAAGCAAGATTGAGAAAAAAAATTTGAGGAAGTTCCGAAGTATTCCGAATGTTGGTCTATACTAAAATTCTGCAAAACTTAGCATAATTGTGCATAAAATACAATATTTGGATGCAGAATAGCGCATAATTATAAAAATGTATACATATCAAAGCGCATAATTTACTTTGTTGCATGCATAATTAATGGTTTGTTGCCACATAAAATCATCGACCCTGAGTCAGATCAAACCCGGTTCGAGTCAGACCTGGGTCAAAAAAAACCGGGTTGGTCAGACCTGGGTCAGAAAAAACCTGAGTCAGGTCAGACCCGGGTAAGACCCAGGTTAATATTTATGCATTCAGATTGGTAAAATTCTGATCTATTATGCATATTATGTTACCATATGATGATAGTTTCCCAAATATGAAAATGATTACCAATTGATAAAAAACTTTATAATTGTCCAGTCAATCAAAATCAGTAATTTTAAGCAAAAAATCAAATATCTAAAAATTAATACTGCTTCTAATATCGTTTTATGCTTAACATATTTAAAATTTTATATCGACAATGTCAAATTAAACAAATAAATAACCTTTTAAACACATTTGAATGAATACACTAAAGTTCTGGATAAAAGAAATTGACAAATTATCAAAATTAAATACAAGCTATAGAACTGGATCGATAACTTACTATACGTGAAAGAACAAATTAAATCCAGCGATTTTTTCAAGTTCTTTTGCTTAGTTATAATAATTATAAACACCACTATCGTAAGTTTTTGATCTTTATTAGTTTGCTTGGAAGTTCTTTTTGGTAGCATATTAATATATAAGATAACTTAAAGTAATATTTGCTAAGCTATATAAAAAAATATTTAAGCAAATATTTAATAAGTTAAATAAAAAATAATTTAAACGAAAGTTTAATAAGTTATATAAAAAAATAATTTAAGCAAGGTTTAGTAAGTAATATAAAAAAATAATTTAAGCGAAGGTTTAGTAAGTTTTATAAAAGAATAATTTGAGCAAAGGTTTAGTAAGCTATTTAGAAAAATAACTTAAGTGAAGGTTTAGTAAGTAATGTTTAGTAAGTAATTTGAGCAAAAGTTCAGCAAGTTATATAAAGAATAATTTAAGCAAAGGCTTAATAAGTAATTTGAGCAAAGGTTTAGTAAGTAATTTGACGAAGGTTTAGTAAATCATTTGAGCAAAGTTCAGCAAGTTATATAAAAATAATTTGAGCAAAGGTTTAATAAGTAATTTGAGCAAAGGTTCAGTAAGTAATTATTGAGCAAAGGTTTATTAAATAATTTGAGCTAAAGTTTTATGTTTGTTGATCTAAAAATTTTTACTTATTTCGTCAAATGGGAGTCTCTAAACACTCCCATTTCATTTGCCGATTTCAAAATTTTGATACATAAATATAATTTTTTATACTCTTATTTATATTTCTGAAATCCGCTATTTTTTTTAATTCTGAAACCGTATTTTCATTTAATAATGCATTTGAAAGCTTACTAAATTTCTCGATGGCAAATCTTTTAATTGATGTTGTAAACGCTTTATTTTATTTTCGAAAAGATTCTATTTTTATAAACGATCTATCTAATGGCATATTTTATTTTAAGATTTGTTTTATTTATAAATAAGAATATTACAAATTATACAACATATAGTAATTTTTATAGTTATACGTGCTACTTACATGCCAAAGGCACAGGTCGTACACTAGTAGTAATTTAGTTAGTCTACAACTTCTTAATCGGTTATTTATGTGCGTTGTATATAATTAACCAGAGTATTTAGTTGTACTAATATATGTTAATGCAAATAATTTTTATGCTCCCAACTAACCGGATGCAAATAAATAAATATTTAAATAGTCATGAATTAAATTAATAATAATTCTTTCTATTTACAACATTATGTGATTAAATAGTATATCTTTTGAATAGCTTATTTTAAACGTTTAGGTTAATGAACTTACTGATTGAAATTAAAAGCAATATTCATGAATAGATTATTTTAAATACTTAGTCGAACTTTGATTTATTTGGATTAAACAACTTTGTAATTTTTTGGGTCCTATGAGCCCGCAAATACAACATAAATAGCCATTCTATGTTCATTTTATGAAATTTATTTATCTATAAAAGGGAAATACGGTAAATAATTCCATGAAATATAATGAAGTTGAAGTATTATAATCACAGGACTTACAGGACTCAAAAAAAATTGCAAATATGGTGAATTAAACTTATAAACTAATAAACATCCTTTATATTCGTGGATTATTATGATAAATGTTAGTTCTTAGATTAATAAATATTTTTTATGCCATTAAGTTCTATAAGTGAAATTATAGTAAATAGTAAATATCATAACTCGAATAACTTATTTCAGACATATATTATAATGTTTTTATATTCACTAAGTGTTGTAAAATATATAAAATTATTCATAACTCGAATGGCTTATTAACCTCGATAAAATTTGTAAGCTTCTCTATATGACCCTTGACCCAGGTTCAACCCGAGTTGGGTTGGTTGGGTCAGACCTGGGTTGGGTTTGACATGAGGCGGGTCAGACCCGAGTCAGGTTTGGCATGAGGCGGGTCAGACCTGGGTCGGGTTTGACTTAAGGCAGGTCAGACCTGGGTCGGGTTTTGACCCAGGTAGGTCTGACACGGGTCAGGCCCAAACCCGACCCAACCTGACCCATTAAGACCCCTAATTTGTACACTAGTGTAAAACACGGTATCACGTGACCATGTTTTTTGATAGTGATTGGACAAAATAATTAACATTATGCATAATTTTTAACACAAAATTAGCCAACCCAAATTACTATAAATCGCCATACAAGTCTCAGGTCTCTTACACCACCTATAATAGACTCTGGTTCTAGTATATAGCCAATGTTACTTAAAACTTTATAATAGGCAATCCAGATCACATGATTTGTATCTGGGCATATTACGTACATACAAAATTATAGCAGATCAGTGAGCAAATCCATATAGTAAAGGCCAAATTTAAGATCTATACTATACCGATCAGCTATAATTCCTAACTCTAACCCTAATATATATTAGACCAAGTCAGTACAGATTTAAAAATTCAGCCTATATGAATCTGCTCATCTATACCATACTGATCTGTGAATACCTTGTACGTACATACGCGCGGTGGGTCTACTATCATAGGGTCTTGTATATAATGATTAATATTCAACTTGAAACTATATATAATATATTTGCAACTTACAAGTTGTAACTAGCAATTACTGCGCAATTAACGTCATGATAAATAAGAATAAGTTATTATTTCGATCAATAATAAATGCCCAGTAATTACTAATAGTTACAACTAGTAACTTGCAAATACAATATAAATGCAACATTTATACAACTATAAATACAAAATAAAAGAGTCTATAACTCAGTTACGACTTATTATATCATTATAAAAAAAAAAAAAAAGGTGATGCCACTTTTTCATAAGTTGAAACTGAATTATAACAGCATCTCTCCATTTACAATGTATCCATAATTAATTAGTATCATACATACAAAATAAATTTACCTATCATGTTAGTATCAAATATGACTATACCAAATATCTATCATATTAGAACAATGCTTGACAAGTTTTAGCATAGTGGCCAACCTGCTTACACCTTCCACATATTCAACCTTTCATGTTAACTTTACTACCATGATTACTACCTTCTGCATTTACATTGTCATTGTTGCTTACATTAATATGTGTTTTTCTTAAAATTTGTTTACCTTTAGAAGATGAATGTTCAACTTCAATATCAGACTTTAATCTTTTTGGTGGCCGGCCTCTATGTTTAGTAATATTGGGATTATTAACAACAACATTACTATCAATTACTAGTTAACTTTCACCAGTTTGATTTTGCATGTCATAAAGAAATGACTTCAAAGTATCGAACAATTTTTGCGATGCATTAGCTTTGATAGCTGAATCAATTGCTTTTTTTGACAATCCAAACAATTTTGCATATGCAGTTTTTGCATTTTTGGTTGTTGAACGAGAATTGCCTTGAATGGATCGAACTGCAAATAAATGTTCAAATGTAAAGTTGCTAACAGGTGGTAAATTTTCTGGATTAGATGCATTACAAACTTGAATAACTGGAAATTGATTGAGGTGCACTTCTTGACTTATATTAGGTTCCAGATACCAACAAGATGCAATTAGTGTTATATGAAAAGTTGCCAAATTGGAATAAGTTGCAACACGAAAAAATGATGACATATTATGCCCTTATTTAGTAGCAGGAGACAGGTGCATAAATGTGAACTGTCACTTAACAATATTACATAATGACCAATTCCTGCTGTTCTAGTGGCACAAATGTTCCATACTTCTAAAATTGCCTAATTCACATTCTTGATTAATGATTTAAACAAAACTTGCTGAATATCTTGTTTATGTTCATGGGGCCCCAAAACGACTTCTGCATTATCATTATTAGAATGTAAACAATAAAATGTCTTTAATACTCTGATATAATACTGATGTTTATACTATTGTATTAAAAAAAACATATAGTACATTTACTAATTGCTCCCATTCTTCAATACGATAAACATCATAACATACTGATAAATTCATTTGCATTTGTTGCTTTCCCAACATGATGGTCATTAAAAATTGCTTAACAATCTCGTCAACCTGTCCAAAAAACCATACATTCAAGATGGAGCCCCACTGTTGGCAATGCACTGCGCTCGATTTCAAAATTTTCAAATCGTTCTTCATTTTTGACACAACTATCGATATTGACTAACAAATCATACAAAGAAGTAGAGCGATCAACTTTATCATGAATCAGTTTATTAATCGACTCTACTCTTTGTGTGCTTTGAATACCAGCTGTAAATTGGTCGTGTACTCATAGTAAACCCCAAGACTCTTTATTAGTATACAATGTCTCTGACAAGTATTTAGCTGATGCGGGATATTGGTCAATCAACTGAAGCCAACTAACTTCGAATAATTCTTCGCATAATGAATTTCGACAAGCATAAAATTTGCGTCGAAACTCTTCAAAGTTAGACTCTAGTTTGCCTTTAAGCTTCTTGCGCAGATTCATATCAATATAAAAAATGCATAAAAAATGGCTGGTATCAGGATAAATTCCATTAACTGCACTAATGATATCTGGATTAAAATCACTAAAAATTACTCTAGGACGAATATCCATTTCTTCAAACAGTGTAGTAAAAATCCATTGAAATGTATCTAACGTTTCATCATCAATAATAGACGTTGCAATAATTCTTGACTTAAAATGATTGTCTATAACAATAATAACACAAAGCATTAATTGAAAGCGATTTGTGTTAGAAGTAGTATCTACAATCACGACATCATGAAAATTTTTGTATAAAGATCGCTGTGAGGGTGTCATCCATAATTATCTATTCAACCTTCTAGATATTGGATCCAAATGTGGTTTGACAATCCACAAAGGGTTTGATTCTTTCCAACCTAATAATGTTTGGAGCATTTGAGATACATCCATATTGCCTGGGTTATTTTTAAGCCAAAATTGATATATGGCATTATATAGATCTTTTTTATAGATAGGACGGTCTAGATAATCATGCTTTAATAATAGATAAATGGCTCTGGAATCCATTCAACCTTTTATTACATATTTTTCAATGTCTAACAGCATATCTGATATAAATTTCCTAAATCGTGGTGCTGTTTCATAATTATTTGAAATAAGCTCGTGGTTATGAGTATCAACAAAGGAATTAATCCTAATAATATTGGTTGATTTGGGACAATACACATTAAGTCTCCAAGGGCATTGTGTCCTCTGTGAAGATGCATCTTGTCGTTTTGTTGGATCAGAAGTCATCTGTGGGTTATGTGTATCTGATCTTAAACATTCATAAGTGACATGTTGCATTACTTCACCATCTAGTTGACTTGTCCGAACTTTATAGTTGAAACCCTTTCTTTTTCTTAGCAAAATTATTGAACCAATCTTTAAATTCTAACCAGGTAACAAAGGGATGCCCTATTTTTAATTCCAAAGCATCGTTTTGATCTTCAATTTCTTCTAAATCTGTACAAGATTTAATTTCTTCAATTTCTTCTAAATTTGTACCAGATTCGATTTCTCTTAAATCTGTATCAGATTCAGCTTCGTTAAAAATCTGCTGACCATTGCTAATACTGTTCTTTTGAGAAATTAACTAATATGAATAGTTATGCTTAATAGAATTAACTAGGCTAAAAAATAAAGAAATTATTACTTGTGATGATAAGAGACTATTACTTGGGTCTTCGTTTTCATTAAAAAGGTGCTGATCCTTGCCAAAATCAGTTTGTTAATGTAAATTCATTTATCATTATATGATTGTTGAATAGGATCCAATGTTGGTAACGAAATTAAAGACTTACTTGCAACAGAGAAATATTATCATTCACATTTATGTAATGGAGACCTGAAATTTTGTGCAGCATAGGAGGTGAACTAGTAAATTCGATATCACTTAAAAAGTGCTGATCATTACTAAAATCGCTCTGAAAAAAATAAATTCATATGATAACTTAGTCGAACTAAACATGCACTAAAATCACATAAAGATGAGGAAAATAACATTATTTGCACATACATAAAGATTATCAACAGACATTAAGAAATTCGAAGTTTTTTGCAGCATTTTTTAACTGGAACAGAGCTAAGTAAAGTTTGTTTTTTTGACCTTCTTTGTGACAGTACTGAGATGACCGATTTTTTGATTACAGCGTTACAAGTTAAAAGGCAAACTACTGAGATGACCGATTTTTGAACACGATACTACAAGTTAAAACTTTGAAACTGCTAAGACAACCGATTTTCTGATCACGATGTTACAAGCTAAAAAGTTAAAACTAGGCCATTGTTTTGATCGTTTGCTTTATTTATTCGATTACATAAGTTTGCATATACTTTAAACTTTGCATCCTATTAACGATTTAATTATATGCACTCTGACGATCTTATTTATATATTCGTACTATATATGGGTTCGTATTATTTCACCAACAATCACTTAACCAACATAACATTTCACCGACAAATACTCACCGACAAGTTCATTTTACCGACAGTTTGTTTTACCAAAGCTCATTTCACCGACAAGTTTATTTCTAAACAGCACACTAAATTTAGCCCTAATTCTACTCAATTCTACCCTGACCCTAACGACAATGACCAGAATTACTTTGTCGGTGAAATGAGCTTCGGTGAAATAAACTGTCGGTAAAATGAACTTGTCGTTGAATAATTGTCGGTGAAATGTTATGTCAGTGAAGTGATTTTTGATTAATTGATTGCCACCCCTATATATTATATGTGTATACATACATGTGTATATTTAGTTATTTTCTTAATTTAAACTACTTTATTAATTAAATAATTTTTATAACTTAATATAGGGACTGCCTATTTCCACCATGGAATTTTGCTATTTCCACTATGGTTACACAAAAAATTCTATTTTTAAATTTTAATATAATATTGTATGGGAATATTATTATAGTGCTATAGCATTTTGGTGCCATAGTACTATAGTACTATCTTTTTTAATAATAAAAAAATAGCTCTGTACACCCTGATCACGGGGTATATAAACAGTAAACAATGATCAAGGTGATAATCAGTGCTTTTTTTTTACGTACTATACTAAAATATTTTTTCTTTTAGACTATAGGTTATTTCGTCGTTGGTGTCGCTATTCCTGTATCGTCATGCATGGTGTCGTCGTTCTCAGTGCCATAGTTCGTGGTGTTTGTCTTCGTTCTTAGCGTCGTAGTTCTTGGTGTTTGTCGTCGTTCTCAGCATCGTAGTTTTTGGTGTTTGTCGTCGTTACAGGAGCAATTGTTTTTGGAACAGCTTTGTGTGCAATTCGTCATTTGAGTCGTTGCATGGTGTCGCTGTTTCTGGTGGTCAATTTTGGTGTATTGATGGTACACTGTTGGTACAGTTGATGTGATTTTGGCATTTTGGCGCTTTTGTTGTACTGTTAGTGATACGCTATGCTGAGTCTCGCCTAGTCTCAATAGAAAAGGTTTATTGGTTATTCTTGGCTTTTGTAGACGTATAGTTAAAGCTGTGGTTAGATTTATGGTTTTGCTAGTGCATTAAGAGTTTAGTGTATAGAATTTAGAATAGTTAATAGATGTATAATTTTAGCTAAAAAAAATTCTTCGTTATAGTGGCTTATTCGATTTATTCATATACAGTATATATCGTTATCCCAAACTCATATGATCATGAAAAAATTTCTTACTGTTATTTTTTCATGTATTATGACGTAAACATGGTTATTTAAATTAAAACTCAGCGAGCAACTCCCTACCAATCATGATCATAAATTGCCGGATAACACCAATATTGGACAAATTGTCGAATATAGTAATTTGGCAAATGATTGGCTACATGTGTTGCAGAGCGGCATGTGATCATTTGCCAAATTACCATTATTCTACAATTTTTGCCCAATATTGTATACTTAATAGTTAATAAAGATTAGAGTTAGCTTAGGCTAGAATTAGAAGGTCCTATCGGTAAAATCGTTTTCCCGGCATTTTTTATTAGTGCGCCAAGACAGTATACTTTTTTTGTTTCATTAGGTTAGCTCGTGTCATCATATTATTAGTGATGCAACAGAACCGTCCCAATGATGTTCCAATGATATTATGGTTTAAGTCGTAACTAGCTAAAGAATATGCCATAATTAGTTACGGCAGTCATTGGTATCGTGCCCATATTACGTTTGTTTTATTGGGCTAATTCATATAATCAAAGCATTTATCGTTGACAATGAAAATCTTGCATGTATATTGACACAGGCAACTCTAACGGCTAAAACAGTAACTTCAAGGTTTATATGTTCTTAAACCTGCATTTAGCTTATTCGAAGGTGGTTAAAAATTTTGCGGGTTGGGACTGGTTCTTCTGGTAAGTAATTTTCGGGTTAATAATATACTGGAATTTTGGACCGGAATTATGCTTCCGCCCCAAATTATGTTAAGGCCTTAAGGATTTTTAGGCCGGAATTACCCTTACGGTCAGAATTTAGGGTTAGGGTTGGCCCGCATTATACCCTGCTAGCAGGCCTATTAGAAAAATTTTAAAAACGGCTTTATCTGTGCACTGATCACGTGTTACTTACACTATCACATAGTACTCCTATGTTCAGTTCGGGTTCGGTCCGGTTCGGATCCGATCCGGGATCGAACCGAACTCGAACTCTAAATTTTGCTAGTTTCAAACTTCGAACCAGATTCAAACTCAGTTAAGAGTTCGGTTCGGTTCAGTCCGAAGTTTTCAAACTAGTTTGAAGTTTGAATATTTATACTAGTATTCGAATTAGTGTTACAAATCGGGCAAAAAATCATAATCGATTAGTTAGTTGAAAATTTTTAAAAAATCAATTAGGCCAGACCAATTTAATTCGGTGGTTTACGTTACCCCCCCTCTTTTTTTCCTCCCCCCCTCTTACTTATAGAAATCACTTAATAAATTCGACAAAGAATATAATTGGTCATTTGATCAGACAAACCAATCAAATTCTTTTATTGGATCCATTGATGAGGTACTGTACTTAAGCCAAGTTTTATCGAATATATAAAATACAAGACTTGTATGCCATTTCGGTAACAATGAAAAGAGAGTTAGTTGTGTTGGAATTATCATGATTTTTATCATGGTTTCTATAAAAAAATTCTGTTACAAACCTATTTGACACATAATACGTTTGAAGGTTGAGTTTGCATCGAAATTATTTTGATTTCTATCATAAATTATTATAAAAATTCTCATACAAAGTTTGCTCATTATTTTAATAATATGGTTAGGGTTAAATTACGTAGTTCACATTAGAATTCTTATAGTTCTATCATGAGTTACGGTTACAAACCTTACTATGTGTGGCGTAGTTTCTGAAGAGCCCTTGCACTTAGTAAAAGGGGTATAAATAAATGACGAGATATATAATGATTTGAAAACAGCAAAGGTGAAACGAAAATAAAATTCGAGTGACTCACGTGATCATGCGATCGATCAGGGTAATCACGGGAATCAGAGTGTTGAGCAGGGTTAATGAGATCAAGTACAAAGAGTACTGTTGCATCTAAAGTAGCCCCCTATTTAAGGTAACGCCTACGCCTGACTAAAATCAAGTCCATCTTTATGCATGCATTAAGTCGAAATTTGAGTCAGGTGCTACTTTAGAGTACTAACATTTCCATATCTCAGTTAGGCGAGGCCAATTCGATTCAGTAGTTTACATTACACTTTCTATTAGTAAATATTTTTGAGATACATGCATAGTATTGCTAATTTAGGGAGGAGAATTTATGCCGGGTGGAATTAAGATTAAAAATTGCAAGGTTCCAAAACTTTCTGAAGAGAAAATGAACAAACGTAAAAGACAAGCGAGGGGTGTCCGATAATTTCCGATCGAGAAAAAAATTTAAAATTTATTATATATGTTCTGTCCTCTCCTCCTCTCTTTTGAGAAAGGAATGTAATGTAAACCACCGAATTAAATTGGTCTCGCCTTAGTTGAAAATCGATTAATCGATTAATCGATTAGTTGGTTAATAGATTAAAATCGTGTTTGTAATAGTCAATCGATTAGTTGCCAACTCGATCAACTAATCGATTAATCGATTTTTGATTCATATCACTAATTCGGATTTCAAACTAGTTTGACAAACTTCGGACCGAACCTGGACCGAACTCGAACTTGACTAAAAAGTTTGAAACAAAAAGTTTGAGTTCGGTTCGAAAATCGAACCAGATTCAAACTTGACAAAAGTCCGGTTCAGTCCGATCTAATAGGAGCCCTACTATCACAAGACTCACAACATAACTATTAAACTTGTATAAATTATATAATTATATACATAATAAATTATATATAATACCATAGCACTATAGTGCTATGGTATTATAATGCTATAGTGCTATAAAATAAATCACATATTGTATATTATAATTTTAATTATCTTCAATTGACCCAACTTGATATAGGTTACCAAAACAAGACTTGTGTAATGTTATACGACATTAGTAGTATGTAACCAAAAATTATTTTTGCGAAAACAATGCACTGGGCCTTTGTGTAATGTACATGCATAAGTTGTGTAACCAGTATATGTAATGTAATTGGATGTTGCTTTGGCTAGATTTAGGGTTAGGGTGGGCCGGAATTATGTTTAACCCGCTGGGGCATTATCATGATAGTGCCCACCAGCATTAAGCTTAATGTGGCCGACCTACGGTTAGGTTACCAAAATAAGACTTGTGTAACATTACATAACATTAGTGGCGTGTGACCAAAAATTATTTTTGCAAAAACAATGCACTGGGCTAGTGTTCCGAAGTTCAGTTCAGTTCAATAGAGGTTCAGGTTCAGGTTCAATGAACCTGAACCTGAACCTGAACCTGCTCTAAAAGTTCAATACTGAACTGAACCTGAACTTAAAATTATTGAACATGAACCTGAACCTGAACTTAAAAAAAGTTCAGTTCAGGTTCAGTTCAAGGTTCATGAACATGTTCAGGTTCATAATATATGCACATGTTTACCTAAATCACAAAGTTAGAATTAATTAGTAAAAGTTAGAGAATCATAGAAATTTGTATAATTTTATTAATAAAATTATTCAAATTTCTATGATTCTCTAAATTTTACTAATTGATCTTAA
>QKWP01000245.1:13815-56110 GCA_003550325.1 Gigaspora rosea
ACTAGTTTATATGAACACCAGACTGAACCTGAACATGTTCATGAACTTATGAACTGAACCTGAACTGAACCTGAACCAGCTCTAAAAGTTCAATACTGAACCTGAACCTGAACATATTTTAAAAAATGTTCAGGTTCAGGTTCAATACTGAACCTGAACCTGAACCTGAACTTGACCTAAGTTCAGTTCAGTTCAGGCTCATAGGAACACTACACTGGGCCTTTGTGTAACATAAGTGCATATATTATTTTGAATTCTCAAAATAGAAAATCTTGTGTGACCATGGTGGAAATAGCAATATCCTTAATATATTTCAAACTTAATGTTTTAAAAAAATTTAATAGAGAACATTTTAAAAAAGTGAAGTTCTTATGAGAACATAAGAATATAAGATTTCCAACACTGTTCATAACATACTTGAGGTAGCAGTGGGACATGACTGGTATTCATTAGTTGATACCTATAAAGAATATTGCCAAATTTAAATCCATAAAAAAAATAGAAATAAGGCTGCTATGGCAATACTATTTGGGCTTTTGAAATATGCAGTTATGTATATGGGATTGAAAAATACAGGACCCCGAACAATCTATGAACAGCTAACTATTTTAAAAAATCTTAATATATTACTAAAAATAAAAAAGATCTACAGAAAAATAGTCAAAAATAAGCATTAATATTACTAAATATAGAAAAGATCTACAAAAAATAGTCAAAAATAAGCAAAAGCAAATAGTGACCTATCTATGTATAGCTCGGGGTCCTAAAAATACTAGCAAAAAATTTTAGCATTTAATAAATATTGTATTGAAAGGCAAGGAATAGTATCCTATTAAGATATGTAGAGTTATAGACAGATGGTTTAATCAAGGACCATATTGAGTTATATATAAAATTGGCATGAAGATTCAAGGAAGCTGGTCTAATATTTGTATTAAAAAATATCATACCATATATTCCTGAAAATAAGCTACCTTTTTTGGGCAAAAATTATATAAAAAAATGTGAAGTAGCTTATTTTTAGCATATAGCATTTTTCAAAAAATTGAAAAATGTACTAAAAAAAGTTGTCTAAATGGCACCAAATTTTTACTATATGTGTATTTTGATGCGCTGAACAACTTTACTTAATCAAACTTTTAAAAAAAGTTTATATGTAGCAACTGCTAATGCGTTTTTTGAATTTTTAAAAAAAATCATGGGTAGCTTATTTTCGGAGTAGTTATTTTTAAAAATATATAGTATTCTATACAGAAGAATTGAATATATGAACTAGGCCCTAGAAAAAAGGTTCAAAAATAGCAAAAAAAATCTTTAGAAAATCAATTTTTATATTATAAATTATATAATAAATCATAAGAAAATGCAAACTTTAAAGAGCTATACTACAAATTTTATTAATACAACTACTTTTGTATCTTAAGTAAAAAATGATTCTAATTTTATTCTAAATTGATTTATGTAAAAATCTTCTTTTGAAAAAATTATCATTTCCAGCTCTTTTTCTAGCATCTAGCCCATATATGGATTTATAGTTAGTAAGGAGGTGATAAAGGTCGATCTTGAGCATATTAAAAAAATAATTAAATGGAAAAAATAGTGTTCAGACCTGAGTTGTACTTACCTGGGTCACCCGCAGGTGGGCAGGTAACCCAGGTAGAATTATGGCCCACCCGAGTGGTCAATCCGCGGATCACCCGTGGGTTACCTACATGGGTGACCTATATGAGTTGATTATAAACTATATATATAGTAGTGTTCTGACCCGTCATGAAAATCCCAACTTGGGTCATTCAGGTAACACCACATAGGTGAACACTAGATAGTAGAAAAAATTCCATCACGGTCACATGAGTGATAAAAATTTTATAGTCAAAAAAGTAAAAATTGCGATAAAATCGTGTAAAACGGCTTTATTTTTTTTTAAGTTTTTTTTACATTTTGTACTATATATTATATACACTATTTTTATAATCTATAGAAGCTTACAGATCAAATGGGCTTAAGAAATTTTTCATTTTTTTTTTTTTTTTTTTTTAGAATTAGACTATAAAATTTTTTTATCACTTGGGTGACCTGTGTTACTGCTCACAGGTAATCCATGCTACTACCCACGGGTAACCTGTGGTAGAATTTTTTCTACTACCTAGTGTTCATCTGGGTCACCTAGGTAACCTGAGTTGGGATTTTCATAACGGGTCTGAACACTAGAAAAAACCCACTTGTCTTACTGAAGTATAATCATTTTTATGGATAATAAATTATTATTGTAAAGATTTTAGTAAAGTGGCCAAACCAATTACTGATCTTATGAAGCACAAAGTTGAGTACTGTTGGAAAAATGAGCGAAGTAGTTATTTAAGAATTTAAAAGAATTGCTATAAAGAGATGTGATGCTAAAGGTGCCAAACTAGAAAAAGGCAAGAAGTGGAAAAAGGCCTTATTAAATATTTACAGATGCATATAATATGTCTCTAAAAGTGGTCCTGGAGCAAAATAATAATTATAGTCAGTCACATATAGTATTGAAAATTTCAGACTCAAACACTGTTCTTATAAGAACAGTATAATAGCTACAAGTGTTTTCAAACAATTGTTATTGTTCTCACTTATGCTCACTAAAAAAAAAAAATAAAATAAAATAAAAAAAAATAAAAAAATAAAAAAGCTAGTAGAATACTATATATAAATTATAATTTCAAATAATAATTATTATAGCAAATTGAAACCTTAACCATAAAATTAAATAAGACATAAAATTATATAGCTAATTATTATTATTTATGAGAACAGTATTATTATTTTACTGTTCTCAAATGTTTTAATAGTAAACAGTAAAAAATTTATACTGTTCACAAATTTATTATAGTGTTCTCATGAGAACTCTGAGAACACTAATTTCCAACACTGGTCACATGCTATATTATTTGAGTTAAGAAAGTTGAACAAGCATAAGATCAACTATATAGTAACTAAGAAAGAGTGTTTGGGCATTATTTTTAGTTGTAAGATGAATGAATAATATATTGGTGGAACTATATTTGATATATGGGTTGACCATTATGCACTAAAGTAGCTATTTAACAAAGCAGTGCTTAAAGATGTCTTATGAGATAGATTTTGGCCCTTCAAATGTTCAACTTTCAAGTCCATTACAAGTTAGAAAAATCACATCACAATGCCAATAGAATTTTGAGACATCTGAATCCCATAGAAGAGCAATACTTCATGGATGATGATTATATGTAGGAGTTATTGCTATGTGTAACAAAAAAACCAAAAATTTAGTAACTTAAAAGCTATAATAACTTACTTAAAAATATTTACCTGGTCATCACATGTAACTAGAGAAAATTTAAAGCACCTTAATCTGAATAAAAAAATATTCTTTGTCATTGAGCTGTAAAAGGAAGACCACTAAGACAGGTTATTTTTAATAACAAAGAAAAGCAAATAATTGTGAAGGCCAATTACGAAGAAATTGTTGGTAAAGGTAAACATCACAGAATTAATAGTATTGTATAAAAAATTTTGATAAATTACAAATAGGCATCCAGAAATTTGTACCAAGATGTGAGAGAACACATGATGTCATGCATGATTTGCCAGAAGTGTGAACTTAGGGTCCTGAAGAAACTAATTCACATTATAGCAACTAGTTGGATCTTTAATAAACTGTTTATTGACTGCATAGGGCCTATACACCAGACCAGTGATATATCGTGATGGCAGTCAAGAATTTGACAGAATTTATTGAGGTGTGTGCTCTCAAAAAAAAGAATGTAAAAAGTATTGCACAATTTATTTGAGATGATATGATCACTTGATATGGCTGTTTTGCAGAGTTAGTATCTGACTGGATAATATAATTTAAAAATATAGTAATGTGCGAATTCAGGTTTTTTGTCTTTGCATTATATAATGCGACATTATGCAGCATGATGCATTATACAATCCTGTATTTTTATATAATATAATTACTTTATTAGTTTTTTTATTAAGAATAACTCTAATGCATATAATGTAGTATATAACTAATTAGCACACTTTCAAATTGCTAAAATTAGCAAGAACAAGTTATTAGAAAGTTCAAAAGTAGTTAAGTAGGTTGTATTATTAATTGATAATCCACCTGTCAACTGAAGAATGGTGAAATGTGGCATGCTTCAATCTAAAAGTTTTTTTACTAAGTTAATGATACTAATTGAAAGTTGTAGAGCTCGTCGAGATGCATCTAACAGTGGTTAGATCATTCAAATTGGCCTAGTGGATGGTGAGTTATCGTCGAAAAATGATTGGCCGACTATATAAAAATCTGTGACGGAAATTATATATGAAAATCACTATAGGCAAAATGTGGTGTGCTTCCATTTAAACCTTGGGGTCGTCTAAAGCGGAGTAGAATCACGTGACAATTGGCCAATCAAATTATAGAATTTTGATGATCTTCGGCAAAGCAAACAAAAAAGCGAAGCGAAAACCTTGAAAAATACAAAAAATGGCAGTCTAAACCTACCTTGGTGTTTTAATTAAAAATGTCGAGAAGGCAATTTTGCTTATATAATATAACCTAAGAATCTCTCTAACCCTAACTTAAGATAACCTAACCCTAAAGTTAATTTGATAAAATATATTATAAGAATCTACTCCTCTTTAAACGCCCCTAAACCTTTTTTTCTTACTAAGTTAACGATACATGCCCACTAATTAAAGTTGTAGAGCTCGTCAGATGTGTCTAACGATGGTTAGATTATCCAAATCGGCCCAGTGGATGGCGAGATATCAACGAAAAACAATTGGCTGACTATATAAAATCTCTATGTAAACAAATATTGTTTACATAGAGATTTTATATAGTCAGCCAATCATTTTTCGACAATATCTCGCCATCCACCAGGCTGATTTGGATGATCTAACTACCGTTAGACGCGTCTCGACAAGCTCTACAACTTTCAATTAGTGGGCATATATCATTAACTTAGTAAGAAAAAAGGTTTAGATGGAAGCACGCCACATTTCGCCTATAGTGATTTTTATATGTAATTTCCGGCATGGATTTTTATATAGTCACAAATCGTTTTTTGATGATAACTCATCATCCACTGGGCCGATTTGAATGCTCTAACCACTTTAGATGTGTCTCGACGAGCTCTACAACTTTCAATTAGTGGACATGTATCGTTAACTTAGTAAAAAAAACTTTTAGATAGAAGTACGCCACATTTCGCCATTCTCCAGTTGACTGGCAGATTATCAATTAATACAGAAACTTACTGTATATATTACTGTATTAAATTAGACTAGTTATTAAATATTAAATAGCAATCAGAAGACTACAATATATAGTAGTAGAAGTTTGGTTAAGAAATTTGTTTGCTAAAAACTATTTCAGCAAATTGAAAAAGAATATTATAATTTATAAGTTCTAATTTAAAAAAAATATTGCTAGAATAAAAGCAATTATATAATTTTAATTGAATCAAAATTATATGATAATCTCTATGTGCATTTTTAAATTTTACAAGTCTTGTATTACATTATATAGCATTATGCATTGCATAATGCAGTATGCATAATGCATAAAGCACATATCTAGTTAAACCTCTCTAAATGCATGCACCTTGGGATCATAGTAAAAATTTTAAAAATGCACATTTAGAGTGGGTGCACATTTAGAGAGATAAAATCTATAATTGTTGTATTACTTGGGACCATGCAAAAGCATGCATTTAAAGAGGTTTTTCATATAATATGCATTTAGAAAGTATGCATTTAGAGAGGTTAGACTATAGTATAGTTAATGAACTTACTGTGCAATTGGGATTGAGCAAAATTTTGTAGTGATTATTATTTAGAGACCAATGGAAGAGCGGGAAGAGCTATTTGAAAGATTACCAAAGCACTACAAAAGGTATAAGCTGAGAAACAAAATTGATAGTATGAAAAACTGTATAAGCAGGACCCGCATAATCTATATGAGCTTATTTTTGAGCATCATAGTAAATTTTTTTAGTTAGCACTTTTATATTAGTATATATAAGTTATATTTTAAATATCACATAACATTTTTACTCAATTTAACTTTTTTGAAATATAATATTCTCTAAAAAAAAGCAGAATTATGTTCTCTAAAAAAAAAACAAAAAAATCCAGAATTACATTCTTTAACAAAAAAAAACAGAATTACATTCTTTAAAAAACAAATTACGTTTTCTAAAAAAAACAACTGAATTATGTTTACTAAAAAACGAAGTTACATTTTCTAAAAAAAAAATAATAATAAATTTCTTAAGACTATTTGATCCATAATCTGCTATAAATCATTAATATATATTCTATAAAAAGTAAAAAAATACTTAAAAAAGTAAACTGGTCTATACTATTTTTTTATAATTTTTGCATTTTTATAATTTTTGTATTTTTTCAATTTTTGCATTATTACCTGTTGGGTCACTATTATGACCCAGATTTTTTATTAGACATTTCAAATATAAGATTTATAAAAATTACTTTATTAGTATTTATTTTGTTACAGTACTGGATGCCTTCTCTAAATCTGATAAAGTAGCAATTACACAGCTTCTAAAATCTCTTTTTTCGAGCATGAAGCAGTTTGCAAGAAGGAAATATGGTTTCTTTTATGTCTGTAAGAAGCTACACACTTAGACAGTTTAGTAAGATACAACAATAAATAATAGCAGTTAATTAATTTAACAAGAAGGGCTATTCCAAGATGTCTGTTCCTTAGAAATCCCAAAAGTTATTAATAATAATAGATGAGAATCTGGATCTATCTAAAACTAAGGAAAATAAAGACGGTTTATATCTATTGAGCTAAGCATCGCTATATGTCATTATGTGTTGCTATGCATTATTATGTATTGCTATGCATCACTATGCATTACTATATATTGCTATATATTGTTATGTATCATTGTGCATTATTTTGCATAATACAATTACCAAATACAGTTATTTCAATATTTCCTTATTAATTTCTAATTTTTCAACTAATTTTTACCAAAATTAATCAAAACTATTCTATAACATTTCTCTCCCATTTAAGTATCAACTCTGTGAGTTCTAGTTTGGGTAAGGACTTGAAAAAAGTTATCATCTGTTAGCCTCACAATTATTGTATACATAATATAAATCATTCAAGAGATGTTTTCTATAGACTGGTTAGAGAAAAGTAATTTCATTCTTTGGCACATTTCCATGTATCTTGAGCTCTTCTTTTTTCTTGAGTCTTCGTAATTATTAATCAAATATCTTCTTGTGCATTGGGGTACTTGTTTATTAGGTCACCAAAATAACAATAAGCTTCAAGTAGTTTGGTTTGGTCCTGTCTGTTCCTAGTACAAGTCTTAATGTGTTTGAGAATTTTTTGCAATTTCTCTTAATATGTTGTTCTAGTATACAAAGAAATAGATATCTGAGTCAAAGATCCACATGGTTAGATAATAACTTGCACAATTCTGCTTAATTTTCTAGATAATGGAAGTTTATCTGCAGTTATAACTTCTTTTTGAGTAGTAATTGAAACCAATAATGTTTCTTCTTGTAGATTTCCTAGTTCTAAATTTGGGTATACTTCTTTTGGGTTATTTATTTCTGGTAGATTAATTTCTAATTGTTCTGTATCTACCAGAGTGTCCAGAAAATTATTTGAGTCTGACTCAAGAAAAGAAGTAACTATATTAGTAAGGTCAATAGTCTGAGTAATGTTATTATTATTACATAACTATATGCATTGTAATGTAATTTACAAGGTATTATTTTAAGTAGCATTGTCCTGTTTCCATGCTTGAAAAAAGTATTGAAGAGCCAATAAAGTTTGGAATTGCAGTGTAGAAGTAGTCATTTTTGGAAAAATTCCAAAAAGAGCAGTTTTATAAATATCTTTTTAAAGTTATATGAGTTAAATTGTGTGTTTCATCCTCTTGTAGTTTAAATTTCTTCTAGAAATTTCCAAGAGAATCAATAACAACTACTGGTTTCCATTTTTGTGGCTTGTAATATTTAGCAAAACAATTACTATTATAGTATTTCTGTAAAATTTTTTCTTATATTGTCTGTAATTTATAAGCACTATTGTCTAATTTTTTATGCATAAAAAAAAGGTCCAAATTTTTTTTTTCAAATTTGGATGAGTGAAAGGCTTCTAATTTCTTTCTTTGCATCCACACTTTATTACCAATTTCAAATGTTTTTATTTGAGTATTGGTATCAAAACGGACATTATATTTTTGTTGTAACTATTCAGTATTTTGTCTAGTCTAGTTCTGGTGAGTTGGTAGTTTCTCTATTACATCATAAGCTCATTGAAGAATGCTTCCATGTAATCTATTTCATTATCTACTTTTGAAGGTTCTACTAGAAAAGTGCTTCAATTAGCAGTGTAGCATATCTTTCATATATATGTTAAAAAGGAGTGTATCATATGATAGCATGTCTTTTTGTTCGATATGCTAAAAGAACAGCAGGTATATACTAATCCTAATTATTATTTCCTTTTAGTGATTTACACAATGTTCTATTAAATCTTTCTATTATACCATTTGTCTGAGGGTTGTAGAGAGAAAAGAATTTATGCTTGATAAGAAGTTTCACAAATAAAATTGCGATTTGGTCTGATAAGATAATTTTTGAAGTTCTATGTTTACAGATTATCTCTTCAAAGATAAACTGAGCAAGTAACTAGCACTAGCATCTGGAACAGCATGAGCTTCTGGCCATCATATTAAGTATTCAGTAGCAACAATAATATATTGATTGTTTTGTTTAGTTATAGGCAAGGGGCCTACAAGGTCGATTTAACATGTTCAAAAGCTTTTCCCAATTTGTATAGGGTGTAAAGGTTCTTTTCTCTGGCCTTTTTGTCTTTGTTGGCATTCTTCACAAGTCTTCACATATTCCTATATGTCTTGATGTATTTGGTTCCAATAATAATGTTCTGCTATTTTATAATATATAGCATTAGTTTCCAAATGTCTAGCAGTGGAATGCTTATGAATCATATAAAATACTAGTTCAACTTCTGTCTACTTAATAACTCTAAGAGGCTGTCTGGGTTTCTTTTATTTTTTTAAAGGAGGTAATGTCTAATCTCGAAATATTTAGCCTGAGTCATAAATCGTTTTTGTTTTTGGTCAGTAAATCTATTTGGGAATTGGTTTGTATTCAAATAGTAGTAGAGGTTATAATATTGGTCAAGGTTTATTAGATTTATCAGATGTAGTTGTCTTGGTCAGTAATTGTAAGAAAGCATTAATATTTGTATGAATTTGGCCTGGTTTATGAATAATTTCAAAGTTATATAGTTGAAGCTTCAAAACCCATCTTCCAATTCTTTCTTTAGGTTTAGCAGTACATAACTATTTTAATGATGAGTGGTCTATAACTAAGATAAATTTTGTAGCACATAAATATTTATAAAAATTTTTTTATAGTTCATACAACTACAACACATTCCAGTTTAGTTGCTGCATAATTCATTTCTTCTTTTCACAGGCTTTTACTAGTATAGATGATAGGTATTTTTTTCTATTTCTATCTAACTGGCTTAATGTGGTTCCAAAGCCATTGTTAAAGGTATTAGTAGTAAGTATAAATGTCTTTTTAAAGTTAGGGTAGGCTAATATAGGGGCAGTAATAAGTCTAGATTTTAGTTTATCAAAAGCTTTTTGCTATTTATTTTGCCAATAATAGGGTTTATCATTTTGTAGTAATAGTAAAGAATTTAGAGGGCGAGCAATTGATAAGAAATTTTGAATAAATTGACTGTAGTATCCTGCAAGTTCAAGGAAAAATCAAAAAGCTATAATATTTTTAGAAGATTGGATTCGTTGAACAGCTTCTACTTTTTGAAGATCAGGAGCAATACACTTAGCAGAAATTAAATGCTCTGAAAAGAGTAACTGGTGCATCCAAAAGGTACACTTCTCTATATTAAGTTTGAGTCCTGCCTGTTTAATTCTATTAAACACTCTTTTTAAATAGATTAAGTATTCATTAAATGTTCTAGAATAAACAATTGTATCATCTAAATATACAACCACAAATTTCTATACAAACCCATTATATATATGATCCATTTCTTTTGAAAAGTTGCTAGGCATTGCAAAGACCAAAAAGCATTACATTAAATTCATAAATTCTATATCATATAGTAAATGTAGTTTTCTCTTTGTTATATGGGTCCATGATAACTTGCCAATATCTACTCACAGATCGAGAGTAGAGAACCAAGAGCATCCTATAAGAGCATTAAGTATTTTATCAATATAAGATAGAGTGTAAGCATCCTTCTTTGTAATAGCATTTATTTTTTTGTCATCTATACAGAATCGTTATTTGCCATTTTTTCTTTCATACTAACACAAGAGTAAGGTCACAGATTATTAGAAAATTGAATAAGTTTATATTCCAACATTCTTTGGATTTCTTTTTGTATAAATTCTTTTTTATTTAGTGGTACCAAATAAGGGTGAGAGCGAATAGAGTATATATCTTTAGTATAGATTCAGTGAGTAACCAAATGGTTCATCATAGCTTAGTTATGTTAGTTGCAAAAAGGTTAGCAAATTCTTCTAATAATTTTTGAAAAGCTAGGCCTTATTCTTTATTAAGGGTCCAATATTGGTCATAATTTGGGTGACTACTATAGTATCAAAAAATTCATCCAAAATTTCTTGAAGTGAGTCAATATCATTTTCTAATAATACTTCTGATTCTACTTGCAATATAATAATAATAGTTCTATTTCTGAGTAATTCGATTAGAGGTTAGAGCTTAGACAATAGTTTGGTCATTTTCATTCAAGAGAATTTTTGCAAGTTGATAAATTCTGGTCTGGTTTATTTCATACTAGTGTTTTTCATTTCTTGTTGATTTAGTATAGTGTCTAATTCAGGTCCAAAAGTTATAATTAGAATTATACTAAATATCCTGGCTAGCTTTGTATGCATAGAGATGTTCCAATTTACAGAACCACAATTCTTTCTAAAGGCTGTCTAATTGGCACATCCTAGACTAGATCTGTATCTGACTTATTGTATACTTTGCAACTAACAAGAATTCTATATTCTTTATCTTGAGTAAAGAAATGAATACCTCTGGGGTCTACTTGGTCTAGAGCACAGTAGAAGTCCATATAACATCCTGGACATACAAGTTTCTCTACAAGAAGTTTAAGAACCTTCAGTCTATTAGGTACTTTAAATTGACAACAATGATGGTATTAACTTATAAAAAACTACAGAAATGGACATAACTCTTGATTCAGTAATTAGAATTTGATAAAACCACTACCATTTGGATTAGCTCATTGAGACAGTTCTAATGAGCTATAGATCTTTCCTGTAGGACCACAGGTTGCTATGATAGAAGTTATTAAATAGTTATTATTAAATTTATTATTAGATTCGCAATCTGATTAGCTAGGCAAATATGCTATATTGCAAGTTGTAGTTTTTATAGCATATATTATAGATATTTTATTTATCACATTTCTATCACTTTATGACATATATTATACTGGTTTTGTACATGTGCTTTACCATGTGTATAGGGGTAAAATCACTAAAAAAATTTATAACAGTAAGATTATAATATATATATATAATATATAATGCAATTGACTAATAATATAAAATGAATCATCAATATCATCACACTCTTTCCGCTAATCATTTAGTCCAAATTTCTCAAAGAAAAAAATAATTTTCTAGATAGTTTTTAACTAAAAATCTACTGTACAATCATAAATACATAATATTTATACAATAGTTTTACCTGTAAGATAAAAATTTTTATCTTATACCAAGTTTTCCTACTTCTTTTACTACAAAACAGGTTTTTCGTCAAAATTTTGGGCTCAAAAGTGGGCTTTTGGCTTATACCCTGTAGCATAGATCACTGTTTACATTAGTAATCATATATCACCTTTTTGGAACAAATAAACAAACACATCCGATTCAGTTTAACAACAAAAGTAAACAAACAACAACAACAGACAAACCAACACAACATGATCTAGATTAGTGATTCAACATCTACTTATAGAAATTCTAGAACACCCATGTCTACGAATATGGAAAGAATTTTCAAATATAAAGATTTTTTTGTCTTTATGACACAAGAAGCATTATACCCCGATCAAGAACTCGAACGAGAAATTTCAAATATGGATAAGTCCATTGCAAAGTGGCTGGGTATTAATGATTTCAATATGGTTTGCTTAATTAGGAAGGCGATAGAACTTCATAAGTGGATCGGCTATAAAATAGCAATCAAAAAGGAAATCTCTAAAAAAGAACAATACTTTTTCAACATAATGGAACTAGAAGATGACGAAGTAGAAAAACTCAATCAAAACATCTTACTCGCAACTGAATATGGTACAACAGACTATGGAGTAGAAGAATTGAAAACCCAAAGAGAGGCTACCAAGACTGAAGAAAAGCAACTTAATTCTGTCCAAACCCACATTCCCGCTCAGGAGTTAACGGATTTAGAGATACAAGAACCAAAAGAAGTTACAAGAGAAGCTTCTTCCTCAAGCAAATTTAAAACCAAAATTAAATGTACAGTTTGGGATATCCCTAACGAAACATCAGCAGCTAGAGTAAGAAAAAGTCTTAACTTTTTTGGAAGAACAACCATACAAGGCACAATGGCGAACGAGAAAACCAAAGCTATGTTTGTTCAAGTCATACCAAAAAATGAAAAAAGAGAAAAGCATCTCCAAGAAGCATGGAGTATTCATTTCGAAGAAGGGAAGATGTTCAGGCTCACACAAGGAAGATACGACAAAGAAACACTAGTAGAGAGAAGCAGGTACAAAGCAGTAGCCAAAAACCTTTCCAAAACAGCAATAGAAAGTGCCCTCCTTCGACAACTAAATCAAATCAGTGCCAAGGCAGTGTACATATCTTCAAATAGAAATAATAACCAACGAGGAGCTGCGAGCATCTATTTTGAAACTCAGGAGGACTTAACCAATGCAATCAAAAACCTAGTTTGGTATTATAACAATAAACTTAACTGGGCAATACTAGAAGAAACCCAGAATCAAATAGAAAAACCTCCCAAAGAAACTCAATAAGGAAGAAGTCCCTCCTAGAAATATTTTTAAGCTACAAGTCCTAGAATCCTCAAATAAAGAAAATAGCTGATTAGTTTCACATACTTATAGAAGTAGTGGTAGCATTAACAACGAAGCAAATTACCATGAGTTGTCTGCTAGCACAACTAAGGGTGGAATGAAAACAAGAAGAAGCAGTATATCTAGAGGACCATCCCAAGAAAGGTTTATCAATCATCATTTAGGAAAAGAAAGTCAAGCAGATATACTTAAAGAAATTCTGGAAAGACTCACGGCAATTGAGGAAAAGTACAAAATCAATTGTCCTGATCGCTCCTAAATTGTCGCACCAGTTGAACTAATGGATCGAGACTAACAGGTGGGTTGGTCTCTAGCAAGCGAACTCTCAAATCCACCACACGCATCCAAAATAGAATTCAAAATAGCGACACATAACATTAATGGACTTAAAGCGAATAGTCAAAAAATGGATGCGTTACTAGATTGGGCAGAGCAAAAGAGTTTAAACATTTTAGGAATTACAGAAACAAATATTACAAGTAAAGAAGGGTTCTTCTTGCTAAGGAATAGGAATAACTTTACTGGTTTTTGGTCAGATTGTAGCAGTTGTAAAAAGAAGGGCTCAGGAGTAGGCTTACTCCTTAGTAAGGATTTAAGAATACATGCAGGCAAAGTTATTTAACACAATGAATATTTGCTAGAGGTACACCTCTTTTTCAAGCATTCAGATATCACTATCCTGACAGTTTACATCCCACCAAACAACAAACCTTTAGCAAAAAAGATTCAACAGGAAATAGTTAAGGCATATATGAACAGAGGAAAAGACTCCTACTTCATAATTATGGGGACTTTAATCATGTACCCAATAAGGATCTAGATAAGCTGACACAGACTATAACTTCGTCAAACAAGCAACTGCCGCTTTATAGATGGTTCCATAACCAGGAACTTCAGGACTCATTCAGAATTATGAACCCACAGGTCAAGAAGTTTATATGGTCGAACGGTGAATCCAGCTCTAGAATAGACCAAATCTGGATAGAAAGTAACTTGAGCAATAATTTAGTGTCAGCAAAAATTTACGAAATGTCAACTTGCACAGGAAGTGACCATAATGCGTCCTCAGCTACAATTTTTCTAGAAAGGAAGGGAATTATTCAATCAATAAATAGAAAAGGTAATACTAATCATCGTCTACTCTTCCGTTACGACCAGATGACAAAAGAAAAGTGGGAAGACTATGGTAAAGACCTTGAAAGATTTCTAAAGAACAGACCCAGTATCAAACCTTTTCTTGAGGACAACCTAGAATTACTTCTCGAGCCAACAAATACAGAAAAACTAGACAGAATATGGGAATCTCTGGAAAAAGGCATGCTATATGCAGCACAGAAGAACATTCCCTACAAGAAACTAAAAGGAGGGTCCCCAAACAAACCAGGGTCTGATATGGACAACAAACACAGTGCAAGTGCAATAATAAAGAAAGATGTAATCTTTCTTAGCAGAATATATAAAGCACTTAAACGTTATCTCAAAGCTACCAAATTAGCAAGCCTACCGGAAGCTATAATATTAGATTTCAATCAACAAGTAAAAGAAATCAACGAAAAATAAAGTTTGGAAATTTTTCTAAACAGAAACTTTCAGCAGAAGATACTCTAGCTAAAGTAAAAGGATAGTGGTTCATCCTAAACAAGCAGTAGGCTCTAGAAATTCTGAAAGAAAAAATGAAGCAGATTGAAAATTTCGTGAATCAGCAATGTAAAATGATCAAAAATGAACAAGAAAGAATGTTACGAAGTCTACTCGAAAAGCCTTTTTGCAAGGTCTCTATTGACAAAGTGCTGGATAATGTAAATGGGGAGCGTTCTCTTGCAATTGACCCATCAGAAGTACTCTCAAAAACAGAGGCCCACTTCCAGCAACAGTTCGCGAAAGGAAAACAAAACTAGAACAAATGTCCAAAGATTGGAAAGACATATATAGCCCAATTAAATGGATCACAGAGGACTGGTACAAACCACTCGATCAGAAAATTTCGGACTCAGAATGGAGCTTAATGCTAAGTGAACTTAAAAGCAATACAGTGCCAGGAATTTCAGGGATCAGCTATACCCTAATTAAAAATGCAGCACCAACAACACACAGAATCTTTAGGAATTTCGCAGATTTGTGTTTAGCATCGGGGTTGATCCCAGAAAGTTGAAAAAAAGCACAAATTTATCCTATTCCAAAGGAGCCAGATTGGGACTTTAGTTTAAGCTCAGTGCGTCCAATAGTGTTACTAGAAACCTTTCGCAAGTGTGTTACTAAAATTCTAACCAGAAGACTCACAAGAATTCTAGAAAAAAAGAAAATTTTAAAGGGTCCAAATTTCCTGGCCTTCCAGGAGAATCGACCTCAGAACCAATCCACCTTCTGAATACTTTAACTGAGGTGGCAAAAGAACAAAACAAAAAATCTGGGTCCTACTACAAGACATGAAAAAGGCTTTGACTCAGTTCCTCTGGACTCTCTTCTCCTGGCTCTCAAATGAATCAAATTACCAGAAAAAACCTGCACCTTTATCCTAGGCTTATTTCAACAAAGGAAAGTTAAAGTAATTATAGCTTTCGGACACACGAAGCAGATCTGTGCTTTTGATGAAATAGATCAGGAAGAGGTCCTCTCCCCAATCATTTGGCAGATCTTCTACGATCCTTTATTATTCAAAATTCAAAATTCAAAACACCTCAGTTTCATCTTCGAGTTATCGGAGCCCATGGATCTAAAACAAAACAAACTCACTTCTACTTATTTCCATCAAGCAGTCATTGCCTATGCAGATGACACAACGTGGCTAGCTAACTGTAAAGAACAACTTGAAGAGACCCTCAGGATAGCCGAAGACTTCTACCTTCTTAATGACATTCAAATTAATACAGCAAAGTCCAGATTACTAGTAATTAACTCAGCACTCAAATCAGAAGACCGGGCAGTCCACTTCCTACAAAAGCGAGTACAGGCAAAAAAAAAGCGCTCACTTATCAGGTTTTTAGGAGTTTGGCTGAGCGAGAAGGCGCAGGATATGTTAACCAAAAATAAGGCCAAAGGGGTCGTTAGGAACTTTATAAAGTCAATTAGCTGCAAAAAATTGACTTTAAGCCAACTCACATATATAAACAACATGTGCTTAATTCCTAAGTTGAGTTACATGCTCCAAATATCTAAGCTTCCCAAAAGTGGTCTTTCTCAGATACATCAGCCTTTCATTAAATTAATTAAAAACAAGTTCGACCTTCCAAGAACAATTAGCAATCATATAATTTCTCACAGAAATATTGGTAACTGCAAAGTTTTGTGGCAAGAGTTACTAATAAACCAAATTACAAGCCTACAGATTAGAATTAATGCAAGAAAAGCAGGAAGTGATCTCGCAAATGCAAGGCGCAAACAAGAGTGTCTTGCAGCAGGACTTACATCAGATCTGTGGCAGGAAAATTTACAACCTAGTGATTTGAAGATCTGGCAACACAACCTGAACTGTCAAATCATTTACAAGGCAAAGGAGCTCAACCTAACCATAAGACACGAGCCAACCTTTTGGCAAATTCATGGGACAGGCCCACATTTTCGTGAGATTTTAGAGCCAAAGCTCTTCACCAAGGCGTACAGAAGCCCCCAAAGCCTAGGTCTCTTTCACTTAAACCAAGTAATAAGCAAGGAGGGCACAAAACTCATGATATGGAAACAAATAAAATTCATCAGAGGAAGATCATGTAAAGGCAAAGTAGCGGCATGGTTTAGATCGATTGAAAGGAAATGCCTTGATAATCCTCTTGACAGAAGAATTAGGGAAATCTTCTTCACATCTGACCCTAATGTTATATCTATCACGCCTAACAAAGCAAGCATCAAAAAAGATAAGATAGTGAAAGATTGGGTACTTACAGAAGACAAAGAAAATGGCATAAACATTAGGCGTATTATTAAAAAAAGGAAAAAAGAAATCTTAATGGAACATTGGCAGGACAAAAATTTAGCTTTAAAAAAAGGGAAAACAGAACAAGTACTCGAAAAATGCAATGGTTGTGAGCTAAACTCACATGGTGAAAAGGAAGGCTGCCTCAGTTGGCTCCGGAAACAAAGCATCCAAGGCGTTTTCCCCAAAATTCAAACTGTAGCGAACCAAAAAGTGTTACCAGTTCCCAAAGAAGTAATGGCCAGAAGGAAGTCTGAAATGGTGGATGTCTCAGACTATAGCTTCCTGAACCCGCAGATAACAATTGAAGGCTCTCTGGCCAGGCACCTAATCAAATCTCAAGTCTTTAACAACATATTATCCGCAGACCTATTGAATGCATTAGAACAAAATATAATAAATAGAAAAGAGGTTTACAAATTTTACACGGATGGCTCCCTCTCTAGACAGCAGTGTCAGAGCATTATGGGAGCAAGTTGGGTTCAAATTAGTTTAGATCAGAATGTAATTATAGCCAAAGATAGTATTAGACTTAGTTTATGGCTCTTATTTACAAAGCCCGAAACTATCACAATCTGGTTAGCCCTCTTAATGGTTCCTGTTAATAGTAAAGTAGTAGTTTTTACAGATAGTGCAGCAGCGATTGCCAGCTTACAGAATTTGGAAAACGAAGTTAGGGTAAATAGGTGGCATAAGGAAAAAAATTATTTTTGGGTTTCTAAGATAGTTAATGTGATTAAGTCCAAGAAGATTGAACTCATCTTTGAAAAGGTCAAAGGGCACAGCGGTGATAGGTGGAATGGCGTTGCAGACCATCTCGCGAAGGAAGCACTCCTGTTACCATTAACTTTGGACACTAATCAAGTCAAGGACTCAAGATTTGAGGCACTTCTCTTTTGGAAAGACTTTAAAGTAGAGAAGCCAACAAGAGGCTTCCTTAAACAGGTTTTCGAACTCCAAAATGGGGCAGGATGGTTCTGCACAAAGGCAGTATCTAAATTAGAAGACGATCGCTCCATCAGGAATTTCAATTGGCCTTCCTATTGGAAACAAATCAAAAGACAAAGTGGAGTCCGTTGCACATCTTTGAAGCAAAGTAAAAGACTAGCTCTTCATATTAAAGCCTTAGCAGAATCGCTCCCGGTACTAACAGAACTGAAAAGAAGAAGGCCACACCTCTACACATCGGATCACTGTACTTTGTGTGAAGACGGAGAAAAAGAAACTCAAGAACACCTGGCGGAGTGTAGTGGTCTAGAGTTCCAATGGTACAATATCGAAGACGTAGTTTCAGAGTTGTGTCAGAAAAACTGGAGTCAGACTCCAAGTTTAAGTTCAATAAAGAAGTTTTAAGGAGAATTATTTTCGGAAGTAGCAAAGAAGAAAACCTCTAGACAAGAAAGGACATAATCAAAGGCTTATTACAAGAAACATCAGTCCTTAATATGACGAACCTTCTGAGCTCAAAGAAAGTAGCTTTAGAGATTTTGGACTACTCCATAACACTTACCTGAAACCTTTTCTACGACTTTATCTAAAAAATCCGTTGCTCGGCAGTATCGGAATAGGAGAAGTCAATTGGAATATTGAGTCGTGATAAACGGAGGTGCTCCACTCCAGACTCAGGTAAAAACGTACCTTTGGGATCAAAGAATAGAAGTCTTGGTAACCTAGCTCAAGAAAGAAAAGCTTTAGAGAAGGATAAAGAAGAGAAAATTCACGAAGTATGGAACGAAGCAATTTTGTGTTTGATCCAATCGGGTGAAACCCCCTTTTGGACTTCCTTTTGATAGGGGCTAATTCAGACTCTAACTCTCTAGAGAGTTGGTGCAATGGGTTGCATTTGGGTTATTCTACTCGGATGATGTCAGGCTTTGTTTATTCTTAGAAATGTATTGTATTTAATCTGTTAAATATATAATAAAGCTAAGAGGTCGAGTCACGGCGAGACCTATCAAAGGGGAAAAAAAAAAATTAAAATATAAAATGAATAATCAACTTTACGTGAGCTAATTATACATGTGAAAATTATTATATTAATTTACAGTAAATAAAAAAAATTAAAAAAAATCCAACTGACTAACTGAAGTTTTTAGATTTCATGTAATGTAAAACGAAAATTAACTTTGTGTGGTCTAATCTTAGATATGAATATAATTCTATTAATTTATAGTAAATTAAAAATAAAATAAAATAAAAAAATCTAACCCACCAAAGTTTTCATATTCCAGGTAATGTAAAATGAAAATCACTTCATGTAGTCTAATTTTAGATATGAACATTATTCCATAAATTTGCAGCAATGCAAAAAAAAAAAAAAAAAACTACTAACCAAAGTTTTCAGATTCCATGTAATGTAAAATGAAAAATTAATTTTGCAAGATTTAATTTTAGATGCAAACATTATTCTATTAATTAAAAAGAAAAAACTGACCAACTAACGAAGTTTTCAGATTCCATGTAATGCAAACGAAAAATCAAGTTTGCATAGCCTAACTTTAGATATGGGCAATTTGTAGTAAAAAAAAATTAACTGATTTATTTCTATGTGATTTACTGTAAAAAAAATATATGTAAAGAACTTATTTTCTGTAGTAACAAAATATGTGGATTAGTTAAAATTAACGTTTGTTAATGCATTTATTTGTACGTGATTTACTATAAAAAAATATATATATAAAGAAGTTAGGGGAGCACCATTTATCTTCTGATTTTTTGCTACTAAGAGACTACACCCCTCCTCCACCTTATTGTCAAATACTGCGATTTGATTGGCTAAATTATTAAAATTTTTAAAAAATTTTAAAATTTAACATTAAATAACTTTTGAACTAGTGATCCGTTTTGGATGATTTACTACCAAAATGTTCGTCTCAATGAGATAATTCCAACAAGCCTAAAATCATCGAAATCCAATCACAGGATCCAAAGATCATTATAGATTTGTCTGCTTTAATTATATTTTCATATATATCAAAAATTATTATTAAAGGTCTTATAAATTTAATTTCAAATAACTCTTGAATCAGTGATCTGTTTTGGATGATTTTACTACCAAAATGCTCGTCTCAATGAGACGATTCTAATGAACCTAAAATCATTAAATTCTAATTACAGGATCCAGAGATCGTTATAGATTTGTATTATTTTTAATAGGTTATATTAAAAATAACACAAATTTATAACGATCTCTGGATTCTGTGATCAGAATTTAACAATTTTAGGTTCATTAGAATCTTCTCATTGAGACAAGCATTTTGGTAGTAAAATCATCCAAAATGGATATCTGTTTCAAGAGTTATTTAATATTAAAGTTTATAAGATCTTTAATAATAATTTTTAATATATATGAAAATAATATAATTAAAGCAGACAAATCTATAACGATCTTGGATCCTGTGATTGGATTTTGATGATTTTAGGCTCATTGGAATCGTCTCATTTGACTTAATAAAATCTGTATCATAAACAAAATTGAAAATCCAAAAACACGGACACGCTTATTAGTATCACCAACAGATTTAAAATGTCATTCGGCTACTTATAATATGAGATCATGTGGATGAGTATAATATTGTGAACTAAAACGATTCCATACGCAGTTGCATTGGTATCAAAAATACAATTTCCGAAATAACAAATGGTCTTGAACTTGTTCTATATTTATCAATTAGAGCTAGTATAATGTTTATCTCAAATTTTTGGTTAAACCAGGAATTAGAAAATAGAGTAATGGGTACGGTTGTTGATATAGTATATTAGATTGGAAAAATGCCACATTACTATTTCTGTACTTACAGGAATTTTGCTTTGAATGGACAGCTGACAGATCTAATACACTCTATATTAGACAATAATCATGCAGGGAAAATCAAGAACTTGCTCTCATACATTGTTCCCTTGTGCTTGCTTGGGTAATCATAATTCAAGTCACAACAAGCCTTAACATTAATATGCTGTAATAAATCTTGGAAATAAGGAATTTACAACAAGTTTTATGCTTGTAGGCGCATCAAAAAGTTTTTACTCTAACCGATATACTTTTCGATAGTACCTTACTTTTAACTGATTACAAACAATAAGACAAATCATGCGTTTACAAAAAATTACAATTTTTTTTTTTATAAATTTTATTATTAATCTAACTAAGAATTAAAAGCAATTATAAAATTTAAATTCAAATTTTAATAATTAATGAGGGCTGTTTTTCTGGTTATAAATTAAAGTTGTTGTTTTTCAATATTACTCTAATTTAAATATAGGGTAAATACTAAAGAAATAATACATAATTTTCATTATATGTTATAATATTATATGTAGAAATTTTTTTCATTCTCTAAACATTATATTTAATATTCTAATAGTTTTTGCATTTGAAGAATCTAATTATTAAACCAAAGAAAATGCAGATTCTAGACTATCAAGCAGAGAAACGAAATATATATGACTTCAACCTTAATTATTCTGTGCTAACATACATCGAATATAGAAAAGCATTAGTAGATGTATTTTTAAATCAGAGGGAAAAAAAGCATTAGTATAAGCACTTTACAGAAACATTACGTCAATTATATAAACCTTTTCTGACTTACAGAAACGATACCTTGATATATTTAAATCTTTTAACATCAAATAAAATTTTGAAATGAAGAGGAGCGGATGTACTTGTAAGAATACCATTCTAATTTTTTTTGAATCTTGGCTACAAGATAATTACGTAGTTCCTGTATTAAAGTTGTCTTAAAAGTCTTTAATACGTAATAAAATAATATTTTATTAAATAAACTGTGTGGTAGTGTCATTGTTAGCCAAACGTTGAGAAACCCTGCAAAAATAGGTACGTACATACAGTACGTAGAACATTGAATAAAAGAGATAAAAAACAAGAATAACTTGTTCGTATTACAAGTGTTTTTGGACTTATGCATAACGATAATGTATAAAAAGCATAATAATAGTAAGCGAAGTCATGTGAAAGGGTCCATCAGGAATACGTATAAAATTTCACTGCTGGTGAAATGTCATTAGAACACCTAAAATTATATAATAATACTGGTTCACTATCTCGATCATTAGAAAATCGTATTTCGTAATGATTGAATTTCCACAAAAACACTAATCAATAAAAAAAGTGGTCCAGGGTGTAATACGGGTTGGCATTGGGAATACTGTAACAAATTAAAAATTAAAATTTTTTTATTATTGTAAATAAAATTCTATTTCGCGGTATTTTGCCCGCAAAACTCATAGAAAATCGTGATCATCTATAATTAGTAAAATTATGAGAATTTTCTCGTACATAGAGCTTGTACCCGTATAAGTGTTACTCAGGTAACCCGGTTAACACATGTCAACCAGGTCTTAGCTATCGTTAACCGGGTGACCCGGATTAATTATCCATAAGCATGATAATGTGACGTACAAACGTATGTACAGTACATATGTCCGTTGGGAGTGAGATCATTTTAAATATTATTATTTAAGCCCAGTTTATTTTCTGATGGCCTCTAGCCGTTGGAGAATAAACTAATTATGTTACAGCTATTATCATGCTTCTCGGGCACCTGTGAAATTTGCCGAATGATTTTTAGGCCGGTTAAACTTATATATTAAATTTTATACATAAAAAATTAAATAAATTTATCAGTTACCATTATCATTATACATAGTTTTTTAAAAAAATGCATATAAGAGAATTTATGATTTTGCATCAACCAATAAAAAAAACCGTGATACCCGGATTATTAAGATGACCCAGTTTATAATGTTGTAAACGGGTGAGTAACCCGGTGCTTAAATTTTTTAACAAGTACAACCTCTAAAAAAATTACATGCCCTTAAGAGCTACCTCAATTTTGCACTAGCCAATCAAACAAACCGGGTCAACCGGGTCACCCAGGTAACCCAATTTTTTAAAACAATCTGGTTTATGACCCGGTAATAATCTGGTAAACGGGCGGGTTATCCAGAATTTGAAATTTATTTCGGGTACAACCTCTACTCATACACTTTATGCCTTATACTAAAATGGTAATAACTGGTGGCTTGGTGGCTTAACTAGATGAATATTATTATGGGCGCATTAAAACATCAAAGTGGCTATGTAAACGTAGTCGTTCATTCTTGATAAGCCAGAGCTGGCTTGAAAAGCCCACTACGTAACAGAGTAACAATTTGTAAAGTAGCATAGCCATCATAGAAAACGCAGCAAAGGTGAAAACGTACTATAGTAATAGCGAAGTAACATAGTAGTCACTAAGTAAAATAGTAACAGCTGACTGGGGAGCGTAGTCATGGTGGTGTAAGCGTAATAGAAAGAAATAAGAACCTAACATGTATAAAAAGGCCTCCAGTTCACGGCCAAAGAAAAATAAGTTCTATTGTCATTTAATAAAGACTTCTATTATTACTATTAAATAAATTACATATTTCTTTTGATTAATAAAATTATACTTATTCTTGAATTCGACTTGTAACATTAATAACCCTTTTCGTAACTCAATTCGACGGACTGAATTGACTTGTAACCTCGAATCGGCTTTATTAAGACTCGAATTCGACTTAATCCTATTTTGTTAATCCCTCGAAATTATACACGTGATCCCTATCGGCCTACTGATAGCCCTATAATAAAGTCTTTAGTTTAAACATTTGCCTTATCAACGCTGTCCCTTTTAGCTTTCCTTATCTCTACTATTCGTTATAGAACTTATTTTATCTATTTAGTAACACTCCTGTACCTACAGGAAATTCTCTAACTTACCTATATCGACTGCCTCTACAGATCACCTGATCGATATCTGACTTAGATATCAGTTTATCTTATGCCCCATGATACACATTTTGATCCCACCTTTGATCAACATTATATTTTATTATTATTTTATTGATATTATTTTATTGATATCACTTCACCATATTAGCATCACCAGCTCAGCATCTTTTTATTATTGTGGTGATTTGGTGATAGACCAACTATCAGGTCCCCACGTATTATATATCAGCCTCTAATTATACCCTGTGACCTATAGATTAATATTTATATCTCTCTCACTGTACACGGTTGGAGTGTAAATTGGCACTATTGTCTATATTGTTTAACCCGCTCTCCCAATCAACTGTTACAATTGGTGCCAGTTGTGTGGAATCGAATAATTATCCCCCCATTAAGTCTTAAAATTCTTTTCTATTATAATCAAACTGAAAAAGTTTACGTACCCTCCAAAGAAAAGAGCCATGGCAAATCCTCCAAATCCTGCTCAACAACAGAATCCTGTAAATCCTCCGCAGCATCCCAATCCTGGCAACCGCTAAACCCAAATAATGCACTTAAAAATCTCGCGGCCCAGATTGGATTGTTAATTCAACAGATGCAAGCTGCCCCTGTTCTTCAAATTCATGTACCAAATCGGGAACTGAACCTTGTCTCTTACCCGGATTTTTCTGGTGGTGATCAAGATCCCATGACATGGCTTAATGAGGTCGAAAAGGCGTTTGCCGCCAACCTAATTAATGACCACCGGAAAACCCCTATTATTGTCCCTCATCTTAAGGGCTCTGCTACTACTTGGTAGGTCATGTGCCAATGGCAACCCAACCCTATTAATGTTTGGGACGACCCTGCGCAGCAAGATCGAAGCTTTCGTCCTAATTTTATAACCCAATTTTGTACACCTATCCTTGAAGGGAAATGGTTTGCACAACTTGCCACTCGCAAGCAACAGTTAGATGAAGATGTTGATACTTACCATACCGCTATCCAGGAACTTCTACGCCGAGTTGAGTCAGGAGGGCAACAGTATCCCGAAACAGCCAAGGCTCAAATTTTCCTAAATGGCCTCCGACCTGAATTTATCCTTGCCATGGCCCCATCTACTCCCAATACCCTACAAGCTGCTTATGAACGGGCCCGGGCATATGAGAGTGCCTGTAAGCAAAATTTACCTAGTTTTTCCATACCTCTTAGTGCCCTATACGCTGGCCAGATTGTCTCCTCTGACCCTGTGGGGTTATCATCGTCCGAGGTTACTTCCGGGTGGCCATAGAAAAACTTACCGAAGCCGTTAACAAAATGTTAATCCAACTCCAAGAAAGGCATTCACTATCAGCTGGAAACCAGAATCGACCTGTTTGTTATAAATATGGTCGGGTTGGACATATTAGTAGGACATGCAGAGTTGTTAATTCTCAGCCTAGTTATACCCCTAATCAGGCCCCTTCCAACCCGCCATTAAATCCAATCCAAGCTTCCTTAAATCTCCCTAATCCTTCTATACCTACTCCTGTGAACAACAATACTGAAAATCGTTCTCAAGAAGCACTTCAGGCCCTTTTAGCTCTTGCCACTAATTTGAATTCTAGTGCTGGCCAAAATGATCACCATACCTATGTAAACATTTCTGCTGAAAGCGCCCCTCTATTTGCTGTGGAACCAAGAGATCCCCAACGACCTAGTGGTAACCTTCACCCACTTAAATGAAGAAAGGAAGAACTGGAAGGACCTGAGCTGGAAGAGACCTTGGAACAACTTATTGAAAAGGAAAATAGGCGGGAAGTTAGAGATAAAAATCTCTCAGAAAATATTGTCAAGACCGCTGCTACTCAAACTAAGGAAACTACGCCCACATCTAAGCGAGCTCGGTTGTTCAAAAGAAGATACAAGAAGATGAACTTCCTCAAATAGCATCCCTGGTACCCCCGTACTCAATTGTCTCTAATATACAGGATAAAACTGCTAATATCACCTATGGTCAACTTTTTCGTTTTGCTCCTACCTTGGAGTAGATTTGGGTAAAAGTCTACAAAAGAAAAAGGGCCTTAGCAAAAGGAGAGTTAAAAATAATCTCAATATAAATCTGAAAGAAATGTCCACTGCTTTATATTGTGATCCCAAGTTCTGGGTAGAACCTTCCCCTTGATCGTAGATAGTGGTTCATCTGGAAGGATTGTCTTGTCTTACCTTTTAAGGGATTTAGGAATCAAGGTGGAACGTCCTTCCACCGTTAATATGATTAATGTCCATGGTAACAGTAAGAGGGCAATAGGAGAAATTTCCGACTTTCCTTTTAACGTGGGCGGTATGGAGATTCTCATTGATGTAGTTGTAACGGATGCCAACTCGTATCATGCAATTGTGGGAAACGATTGGTTATCAAAAGCTCAAGCTAAGATCAATTGGGTAGCTTCTGAAATGATACTCACCTGGAAAGGAAAAGAGGTAATCCTGCCAGTCGAGTTCAAAACTCTTACTCCTGAACCTCTTGGTAAAAATCAACCTACTACGATCCGTGACGTTAATGAAGAACTTGAAGAAGAAACCGAAGACGAAAAAACTGATAGTGAGAAAAAATATGAGGAGGAAGAGTTAGAGGATCGAATTTATGCCTATGGGGAAATAGCAGACATTGAAACTTTTAGTCCCTTACCTTTATTTCTGTCTACCCCTTCAATTTTAGACACCCCAATTGACATACCTTGTACTCTGTTAGAACTGCCATTTCTTCCCTTAACCCCTAAAAATAAAACCAATTATCCCCTTATAGATTTGTCCATTCCCTATAGTAATAATTCTTCTTATTTGATAGACTCTTCTAGTTTTTCACTTTCGGTCCCTTTAGATAGTTCTTGCCCAAATGAACCGCTTCCATTAATTCCCTACAAATAGAAGAATGTCAAAATAACGAAATCTGGGTACACTCACTGGTTTCCGAAAATTTGACCCCGTCAATCTGTTATGACTTTAATACTGGTAGTTCAGGCCTGGTTGAATGGTACTCATTCTTCGACCTTGGTACCCTGGAAGTAGAAGAGGATGAGTTCGCCTCTGATGCCGATAGTACTATCGATGAAATCAATAGACAGAAAAATTAATAAAAAGAAAATTGAGCTTTTAACTATTAGGTATTATGCTGACAAAGCTGGTAATACTTACCTACAGGAAAATAATGCTCAACCGGACCTGAGTAGATATATAACTGTGCCCTCAAAGACCGAGAGTTTACTGGTCAGTGACCTCTTTGATTATTTTTATGAGGAACGGCAAGACCCCTATCAGCTTGGAAAGTTGGAGTCTAAGCAACATTTTCGTATTCAGCAATTTATCGCAATAGCCTAGATCTTTTTATTTGAAAAAAGGGCCCTTTGGGACAGACTAGCCTTGTTAAACATCAGATTAATACCGGCACAGCCTTTCCAATTAAGCAATACCCCTATCGACATTCCCCAGCTGAGTAGAATATTATAAAAAAGGAGCTCATTTATATGCTTACTGAAAAAATAATTCGCCCTGCCAAAGCCCATGGACCTCCCCGGTTGTCTTGTTCCGAAGGAAGATGGAAGTACTCGTTTCTGTGTTGATTATCGAAAACTAAATGCGGTCACAATAAAAAATAATTACCCTCTTCCCCGAATTGATGATCTTCTTGATGCCCTATCGGGATCTTCCTGGTACAGTACTCTCGACCTTGCTAGTGTATACTGGCAGGTTGAAGTCGAGGAGGTTAACCATCCAAAAACTGCCTTCACTACCCCTTTGGTACCTTTGAATTCACTGTCATGCCTTTTGGACTAGTAAATGCACCTGTCACTTTCCAGCAATTAATGGATTATATTTTCCAGGACTTAATTGGAAAATACATGGTGGTTTATTTAGATGATATTAACGTCTATTCAAAAACCTTTGATGAACATCTCCTCCACATACAAGAAGTCTTTAGTCGATTAAATAAGGCAGGTTTAAAATTAAAGCCTACCAAATGTCATTTTGCTAAGCAAGAGTTGAGATTCTTGGGTCACGTGGTTAGTCAGGCCGGAATTGCCACTGACCCAAAGAAGATCGAAGCTGTCAAAAATTTTTCTATCCCTCGTAACCTTCGCCAACTTAGAGGCTTTCTTGGATTGGCCTCTTATTACCGCAAGTTTGTTAGAGGATTTACCAACATTGCCGCGCCCCTAAATCAACTCTTAAAGAAGAACATTAGTTATCGTTAGACAAACGAACAATAGCAAGCTTTTGAAACCCTTAAGGAAAAATTAATAACTGCCCCTATACTTGCCTATCCGGATTTCTCCTGTACATTTATATTCTTTACTGACGCTTCTGATCAGGCTTTGAGTGCAATTTTGGCCCAAAACGATTATAAGCACCAAGAAAAAGTAATCTCTTACGTCAGTCGAAGTCTCACCCCAGCAGATAAGAATTACTCCGTTACTGAAAAGGAGTGCCTGGCTGTTGTTTGGGCTGTTGGGCATTTCTGACCTTACCTTCATGGGGCTCGTTTTATTTTATATATCAATCATTCAGCCCTTAAATCTTTATTTGCGATCAAACTCCCCCAAAACTGATTGGCCCGGTGGGTCATGACTTTGATGGAATATTCTTTCACTACCATACATAAACTGGGTCAACACCATACTAATGCTGATAGTCTATCTCGGATATAAATTAAAGATTAAAACTTAGATATAATAAGTGAAAAAAAAAATATATATAATTGGTAAAAAAAAAAATAAAAAATAAAAAAAAAATCTGATAATCCAGTCCAGGTTACGGTGACCTGGCAACCCTATTTTTTTTACCCTTCAATGTTAAACGTAATTCATATCAGCTTACCGATAGTCCTTAAAAGATTCTTATACCTATGAAAAATTCTTAAATCTTTAACTCGACACCCTATATTAATAGAGCAAGATAAAGTTAGTAAATATGGAACTTGATACTTACGAAATTTACCTTCGGTATCTAACAGGGATGACTCCACCTAAAATAAATACCCCTCAAGACCTTCAAAAATTAAAAAATAAAACTCGCCATTATTTTGTTCTTAATGGATTATTATATAAAAATAATCCCCGCAACTCGTCGTGACTTCTCCAGTTTTAAAGAAGGGTGAGGTCAAAGCCATCCTTTTTAGTATACATGATGACCCACTTTCCGGGCATTTCAGCTTCGAAGCTACTTATCAAAAGGTTGCTGCCTGATACTATTGGCCTCAAATGGGCAGTGACATAAAAGAATATATACAAACTTGTAAGTGGTGCCAAAAGAAGAAACGACCGAACGCCCGGGATCTCTTATACCCATTAAAATAGGACAAGTCTTCGACCGGGTTGGTATTGATATCGTGGGACCCCTCCCTGTTACCTCAAAAAACTACTAGTACATTGTTGTAGCCACCGAATATCTTACCAAGTGGCCCGAAGCTCGTCCAATAATAAAAGCAGATGCTGATAGTGTGGCTGATTTTATTCTAGAAGATCTAATTTGTAGGCATGGTTGCCCTAAAGAAATCTTGTCCGACCAGGGATCCCATTTTTGCAACCAAATAGTTGAAGCCCTCTATAAAAAGATGTGTATAGTTCACCATACCTCCACAGCGTATCACCCCCAGACCAATGGTCTTGCAGAACAGTTTAACCATACTTTATGTGGGGTGCTTAATAAATGTGTTAACCAGTTTGGACAAAACTGGGATGAGTATATCAAGTCGGCTTTATTTGCCTATTAGACCACCCGTAATCACACCACCGGATACGAACCCTTCTTCCTACTGTATGGACGTAGTCCAGTACTTCCAGTAGAGACTGACTTTGTTATCTTTGAGCTTAAACCTCATACCGAAGAACAATTGGAAAATCAAATCTATCGGCGTATAGAGAAGATATATGGGAATTAACAGCAGCACGGCAACAGGCTATGGATAAAATTGGAAAGGCACAAAGTCACCAAAAAGGATATTATGAAAAGAGGAATAAGTTAGAGACATATGAGATCGGCAATCAGATACTCCTATATAGGTGTAAGCTAGCTACGTCACATAGCGCTAAACTGGAAACCCCAAATTTGGGTCCCTATTATATTCACAATGTACTACCCCATGGAATTTACCAATTACGTACACTTGATGGTTATGTGCTCAAGAAAAAATACCACGGGAATCAATTGTCGCGTTATTATCCCAGCAATAACTCCATCCCTGTCGCTTATGTCAGCCGTGATCTTTATAAATGCCGCTTCTTAAATTTTTTCCCCTTTTTCCTTTCGCACTCTAAAGGAATATCGGGACCATTAAAAAAAAAAATAAAAATTTTTTTATATACATCTAAATAAAATTTTTTCCCTAACATTATAAACTCTACCGAAATTCCCCTATACTTAAAAAAGACCCTTGCACTTTTAAAGCAACAAATGGAAAAAGCCAAAATAACCAGAACCTATGTCATTTCCGCTGATACCATCATTTATCAAGACAACCTCCAGTCTTACCCTATATCTGTAGAAGACATCAAACAAGAGAGTGATGTTGATAGGCTACACCATAAAATGCCTGAGTTCCTTAACGATCTCTGCTCTATTACACATGAACTACGTGACGTTGAAATCCCATCTGGACAAAATTGGGAAGAGAAAGTAATCTATACATGTCGAAAATTTTTCACCGTAGGAAACAATCAACTACATTACTATTACACTTTAGGAGCCCTGCTAGAAGAAAAATTGTGGAATAAAGAAGCTAAGAAGATCACCAAAAAACGGCTCCCACACACTAAGGCTAATAAAATCCTCCTAGCTGCAAAAAGAACATACATCCTATATTCCACCCGAGGACCTTCCTATCTTTACCTATCTCAATGTATAACCCTTATGTTCTTCACCGAATTCGAGAAGAAGATTTTTTGTTGTTAAAGGAGGAAGCTCAACAAATCGTCCAGCAAGAAATCAAAGCAGTTCTGCAGCTGATAGATTTTGCGAAAGCTCAATCTCTAGTAGGGGCATCTGTAACAAATTAAAAATTAAAATTTTTTTATTATTGTAAATAAAATTCCATTTCGCGGTATTTTGCCCGCAAAACTCATAGAAAATCGTGATCATCCATAATTGGTAAAATTATGAGAATTTTCTCGTACACTTTATGCCTTATACTAAAATGGTAATAACTGGTGGCTTGGTGGCTTAACTAGATGAATATTATTATGGATGTATTAAAACATCAAAGTGGCTACGTAAACGTAGTCATTCATTTTTGATAAGCCAGAGCTGGCTTGAAAAGCCCACTACGTAACATAGTAACAATTTGTAAAGTAGCATAGCCATCATAAAAAAATATAGCAAAGGTGAAAACGTACTATAGTAATAGCGAAGTAACGTAGTAGTCACTAAGTAAAATAGTAACAGCCGACTGAGAAGTGTAGTCGTAGTAGTTTAAGCGTAATAGAAAGAAATAAGAACCTAACATGTATAAAAAGGCCTCCAGTTCACGGCCAAAGAAAAATAAGTTCTATTGTCATTTAATAAAGACTTCCATTATTACCATTAAATAAATTACATATTTCTTTTGATTAATAAAATTATACTTATCCTTAAATTCGACTTATAACATTAATAACCCTTTTCGTAACTCAATTCGACGGACTGAATTGACTTGTAACCTTGAATCGGCTTTATTAAGACTCGAATTTGACTTAATCCTATTTTGTTAATCCCTCGAAATCATACACGTGATCCCTATCGGCCTACCGATAGCCCTATAATAAAGTCTTTAGTTTAAACATTTGCCTTATCAATGCTGTCTCTTTAGCTTTCCTTATCTCTACTATTCGTTATAGAACTTACTTTATCTATTTAGTAACACTCCTGTACCTATGGGAAATTCTCTAACTTACCTATATCGATTGCCTCTACAGATCACCTGATCGATATTCGACTTAGATACGGTCTATCTTATACCCTGTGATACACATTTTGATCCCACCTTTGATCAACATTATATTTTATTATTATTTTATTGATATCATTTTATTGATATCACTCCCCCATATTAGTATCACCAGCCTCAGCACTTTTATTATTGTGGTGATTTGGTGATAGACCAACTATCAGGTCTCCACGTATTATATATCGGCCTCTAATCATACCCCGTGACCTATAGATTAATATTTATATCTCTCTCACCGTACACGGTTGGAGTGTAAATTGGCACTATTGTTTATATTGTTTAACCTGCTCTCCCAATCAACCGTTACAATACACAAAATCACACGGTCGGAGTGCTACATACAGATGCGTTTGATGGAATGTATAGTGGCACGGAAATTACGAGAGGTGGTGGCACGTTATGTCACATCATATGTAATGGCACCTTTATTTCACAGAATGATACGTGACAAAGGTAGTACGTGTTGGCTCGTTTCTAGAAGAGCGAAAGATCAATATACGATTTTTTAAAACAAATTGTGATATCTCATAATTTCGCTAATGAAACTGCTCTGGGTGTCTTAACAAAAAAAATTACAAAATTTGATGCATGTGCAGTTAGTTTGTTCATATTAGATTTGATTGTTGATATAAAATTATGTAATCTGCTTATATGTGAGTTTTTTTTTTTTTTTTTTTTTTTTTTTTTTTTTTTTTAGCACAGTGGTATAACACGTTAATTACACGTGACAAAACCCGAGGTAATACTTTACTCAGTAGAGTATATTGTTTTACCTGATTAGCATATTAAAATTTTTTTATAGAGTATTATTAGAAAATGTGCTACTCAGTAATATAAGCTACCTTAGATGAGTAACATATAGATTTTTTTTTCTGAGTATTACTCAAATACTTAAACATGTGTATATAGTATCTAAATAAAATATGAACACTGCTAAGAGGAAATGAAGCTTCGAGCTTTCAAGTACAGTATATTGTTCTTTTCAGATTTAGCCTATGAAAATTCTGTTTGGTAATATATACAATATGCGATTATATTTTACCATTAAATTTTTCAAAAACTGAATCTGGCAAACAATAAATGATAAAATTGAAAACACAAAGTTCTATTTTCCATTGGATAATATAATCATGGCAAAATTTGTCATTTTTGTAACTAGAATAAAATCACTACTCAAATCTTAAATATTACGTGACACACGATAATAACTACTATGTGTAAGAGCCGAGTAGTTAACTAGAATTGTTTTTGTAATAAAACCTCAATTTATATTGATCGTTAAAATGACTTGTTCACGTGATACGATAGAATTTGAATTAATTTGATCGTTAATCACTTAATTAATAGTGATACAATAATATAATTGATTAATAAGGTTATAAATGAGATATATTAATGAAATTCAAAGTAATTTTTGGAAAGAAAATAATTCAAATAATAATGTATTTTAAATGTTAGTATATCTAAGACATTATGCCACAATTTCTGAAAGTCATTTTCTGAAAAAAATTTTATACTAATTAAATTAAAATGACTTTTGGAAATAAAACCATTACCATATCTAAAATGAGTTTATTTTATAAACGTAAATTTCACTATATAACTACTAATATTCTTACTTATTTTGAATTGCAATTAATTACTTTATTTAAGATATTCGATTTCTAAGAAAATACAAATTTTTATTTATATATCTATAATAATTTAATCTAATTTGAATGTAAAGCAATTTATTTAAAATAAATATTATTTAAATTACTGTATAATTTAAATAATTATTTATTTGAGCAGATATTATATGCTTATTTATGCAAGAGATTTTATTCGCATCCCAATTCTTTTTTTAATTTAATTATTTCGAGCTTTTCACGTTCTAAATGAACTTTAAGCTCCTCTAATTCTAATTCTCGCTCCTTTATAGCCAATTGCTTTTCTTGCATCTCCAAATCACTTTTCATATCCTGAGATGAATCGATATCAACTTTCACTTTTTTTGATACTTTTGTTGGCTTATTAATACGTCGCTTGGTTTTTTGAGAATTGCGAACTATAAAATTATTTAAGGTTTAAATAATGTATAAAAAAATATAAATATTATATAAATAAAGGTTATAGCATTCAAACCTAATCATTTAATTGCTTGCTTTTCACGCATTAATACACTATGATTCTTTCCTGATTTACTAATTCCATATTTATCCTGAATATTACATATAGCAAAATGGCGTTCATCATAATGCTTTGCTCTAATAATATAAATTTATAAATTATAATTATAATTATATATTTATAATTTAAAATTAAAATATAATATTATTTACTTACTTAAGAATTGAATTTTCTAAAGAAAGTGCTTTACCATCACGATTTATATTAGCATGACTTGCTTCGGCTACATTTGTATTATCTGGTGCTTTATTCCATACTTCTGTATCCATATGTGAAAATAATAAATTTAAGGAGGCATTTACCCATAATGTATTATAAAATGAAACCCAATCTAAAAATTTAATTATTATATTATTATACTATATAAGTTATATTAAATAAATATATAAATTATTAATATGTAATTACCATTAATATTTAATTCATTAGATGCTTTTAATTCTTTGAATATTTCATCAATGCGTTTAAATGTATTTGCTTCAAGCAATTCATACATAAGTTCTTTATTTTTAGAAGAATAATGACTATTTTTAATATTTCTAAATAAATAAAAAATATAAATAATTATTAAATTAATTAATAAAATAAATAATAATTAATTAAAATATTACCTGCAATAATGAATACGGCAGCTTTTAAAAATATGACAAAGGTGCTCATCCCAAGATAAATTTTTATCAATACTGTGTAAAGCTTCACCTAATCCTTTCGCTTGTGAATAATCAAGATCCCCAATAATGCATTTCCAACCAGTTTTATGGATATGATAAAATTGTGGTAATTGTCCAGTTAATTTTAATATCCAATCAAATAAAGAATTAAACATTTGATAATAAGCTTCACTACTCATAATATTCATGAATACTCTTGCATAAGTTAAAGCTATAAATTAATTAATTATATTAATTAAATTGATAATAATTTAAAATTTTAAAAATATAACTTACTTAATTTGTATTTTTCATTATAACAATTTACTTCAAATTCATTTATTTCACCAGAAACTCGTTTAAAAGCCAAGTCAATTTCAAAATACTCTAAATCAATCCATGCTTTGGCTTGTAATTCTGATATACAAATAATCATTAATTGACCATTTGAAAAAGTTGCTGAAAAAAGTAATTAATATAATAAATAAATAATAAATAAAAATAAATAATATTATATTAAATTATATACCTGATTGTTGTACATAATCTAAATATTTTGGATTTTTTTTCCAAATATTATATGTCAAACCAAGAAGTCCTTGGCCATATGGATGATGAGCTTTTTGAACTTTTGCTACAAGTCTTCTTAATTTATCAATATTATTGAGTGAAGCATGAAGTTGAGATAAATAATTTACTCCAAATGTTGCTTTAATAAGATTATCTAAAATAATTAATATATTATTAATATATCTTATATAATACAAATATACTAAATATATAATAAATATTACTTACTTGAAATAAGCTTTCGTGGTGTAATATTTATTAATTCTTCAGAAGCTTCTTCAATAATAGTTTTTAATTTATTAATAATTTCATTAGGAACTTTACTAGGTGGAGGAGGCGAATGTTTGTGTATTCCTTTACTAATAAGAATTACATAAGGACAGTTTTTGATATCATATGGTACAATTTTATAATATTTTACATCACATTGATGTTTAATTATAGATCCTTCTTGAATTGTACCATTTGAATGGCAATGTAAAAATCCTAAATTAAAAAAAATTAATATGTATTGATTTTGATTATAATAAAATTTAAATAATTATATTTACCACATGTTTTTCTTTTAGAATTAGATGATAATACTAATGAACATGTTGTTATTTCACTTGTAGGTTCAAACTAAAAATATTAATTTTATAATAATAATTAAATATTTTTTTAAAAAAATAATAAATTAAATTATAATATTTACTTACAGTTTCACCATTAAATAATCGTTTTAATAAATTAATATCAATATTGTTTTTTATTTATGAAAAAAAAGACTTCCATTGCCATTTTTATCCCACCATCGGCTACATCCAACAAACCAGCTTTCAGTAGCTTGATCATTATGTTTGTTGCATTTTTGTACAACAAAATTTCCTTTACAATTATAATTATTAAAAGGACATTTCAATGCAATTATAGCAAGATATTTGCTAAATATAAAAATAAATAATTATTAATTTATTTAGATAACTATTTAAATAAATATAATTATAAATACTTACGTATATGTTTGCATTTCTATAGATTTTTGATTATTTAAAGCCACATTTTCTTCTTGATAGAGATCAGTATCCATATTAACTTCTTTGTGCGAAGCATTTTGAATTTCATCACATGCAAATTCACATCGTTTAACACCTTGACAAGTAGAATAATATTTGTGTACATCGCAGTCTAAAAAGGTACACCAAACTTTTGTATTGCCACCTCCACTAGGACGGCCTCTTTGATATTGCATCTAAAATAAAAATATTTTAAAACATATATGATATAATATTTAAATAAATATTAAATTTAATAATACATACATTATCAAAAAAAATATTATATGACTCCCAAGACTCTATATTAAATACAATTGCAATGCCTTGTTCTGAAGTAGGCGGATATTCTATTGGCAAAGCAGAGTATCTAATTTCTCCAACTCTTAAATTTTCAGTAATTAAATTAATCGATGAGTCATCATCATTAGAGTTCATATTATCATTATTAACTAATTTAGACTTAATAAATAAAAAAATTTTTAATTAATTTTATTATATTATACAATTAAACAGTATTAAATAATTACCGATTGAGTAGCAATAACTTCATATTCATCAAAAGGTGAATATGAATTTGATTCGGTTAAATTAGCAACTGGAATTTCTATTTCTGACTCATTGTAAATAGATTCATTATCGTTAAATTCATAATCATCATCAGATTCATAGTTAACAGTAGGTTCATAATTGTCACTATCGCTTCCAATATATATAGGCTCCATAATAAGAAAGGAATAAGCGAAAGATAAAAAATTAAATTCATTAAAAGTAAATCGCTATATATAATCAATTGATAAATTTACTGATTTTACTGATTATAATATGATAAATACCTATATAAAATATACAAGATTTGTTCGTTTACTATAAATATTGGTGTAAATAGAAAAGTTTCGGTAATTTCAAATATCTTTACTAATAATGCCATAAAGTATATATTTGAAAATAATTAATAAAAGTGAATAATTTTGTAAAATAGTCTTCATAGCTAAAAGTTACCATGAGTCCAGTTTTTAGTATCGAATACTACAAGAATTTTGAACAATTTCTCATTTATAGTACTTAATGATAATATGCTGAGAAAATTTTAATTTTTAAATATTTAACATGATACAGTATATAATCATTATTAATATTCTCTTCATTCTCAGCTATCGGAAAGTTACTATTTAAAATTTTGTAGTATTATTTTTATTAATACACTATGCAAGCCACAATAAAAGTAATGACTATTATTAAAGTATTGTATTACGTATACTTCGTACAGTTTAAAAAAACTTAACAAGTTTTGCTCAGTATTACTTAGTTAATTATCGAACCATACTGAGTACAACACTATCTTATTGTTAATTCAATGAATATTACGGAGAAAATTTTTAGAACTTTTATTATAAAATTTTACTCAGTTAATTAATAGTACTGTACTGAGTAAGAATATAATCCAAAACCCGTGCCCTTTGGACTAATAAAGTGTTGCAATACCCGAGTCATTAACGATCCAATTGGTACGGGTATATGGTCCATAACGGACCAAAAATCCGTGCCAATCCAAGCCTATTACGTACAAAATTCGGGTTTAATCCGTGCCACCAAAACCTGTGCCATTACGCCGCCAATCTACCTTTACGGTACATTTATCTTATAGAGCTAACGTAACTTCACCCTAACCGTTAAGAATTTCATTGGTTTTCATTGGATAAAAACCATGAGTGATAAAATTTTTTGGTGGGAGAACTACCACAACTTACCAAATGCAACCAGATTTTCTTTATTACTGTAATAGAGATGGATCAGCCTAACCCAGCCCATTCTAGTCTCTAATAAAACTGGTTTATTAATGCTTTTAATCCAGTTTTAGTTCCTGTAATATATAGTTTAAAAATCGGATTATCATATTAAATCAAAATGAAAGTAAATTTGGAGGTAATCGAATAATCGTGAGGCCTATTAAAAGATTATTCTTATTCTATATTTCCGAATCTTAAACTAAAAAAAATGCTATCAAAAGGTTTAAAACTTAATAAATTTTTTCTAGGGATGCAAGTGTTTTAAAACAATGCCTATAACATTTATTTAATAATCTTTTACAGTGATTATATATATTTAAGTTTATTTATGCTTTGGTTTACAAATTTTCTAATAACGATCTAAAATATTAATATTATTATGTTAAAAAAAATTAGTCATTCCATACATTGTTAATTATCTGATTAAAGAAACATCAATTTCAAAGTTGTTTTTTATAAACTAAAAAGATGAAAAGAGGTATTATGACGCAGTTAAAGAAAAAAAATTTGTCGTAAAATAAGTACAATTGGCTCGCATCGAACGATTTTGGTACCAATCAATTCTTCTTGATGAGCCGAATCAAATGGTACCAAAATTATTAATTCTAATCACAGAGTCACGAGAAATAACGTAAAGTTAAAGGGGGAATTTCAAGATCCACTTGTCAGAAATTAATGATTTTATCACCATTCGAATCGTTTTGATGAAACAAATTGAATGGTAGTAAAATCATTAGTTTCTGATAAGTTTATTTTGAGATATTGCAACAACAACAACACCATAATACCCATATCTATAACTATAGCTCATTTTTGCATACGTACGTACTTTCTCATTTACAATTACCAAAAATAGTTGCTAGTTTTAACAGTAACTTAAAATTCATTAAGATTAAAGTTCTGAGATTTAATATCCCAATAGAGTTAATACATTGTAAAAATGCAGTGTACGACAAAAAATTTTGTAAAACCTAAATAATTTAAATAATTTCAAAACATAAGATTTTATATAGTCATATTGTTTGTTTATGAACTGATGTGTGCAAGTAATACAAAGAAAAATAACCAATTAGAATATCAGCACCAATAAAATTAGTATTCTTAAAAAATATTCAGGTTTCAATGACGATAATAATAAACCAAGTTAGCCTTAATTACCAAATATATATTATATAATGATATCATCTTAAACATTCGAATATGCAACAATAGCAAGTTACGATAATTCTAAATCAGAAATCGAAGAAGTTTGTTCTTGATTAACAATTTTATTCCATAATTTTGATTAATTGGCCAATTTAATTTGGATTTAAAATAATGCATTTATGATCAAGTCAATCATTCATGTTACAGTAATAACAATGTAATAATAATATATAATAGAAAATGAATTGTAACCCCGTCAAAGTTGTAGACAATTTGACACAATTAAAGTTTAAACCATGTGCATATTGATAAAATATTTTGCCAGATTTAATATAAAAATAAAAAGGATAACTGACTTCTTAGTTTCTTAGTTCCTTAACGCAATGAGCAAAGAAAATTCAACAAATATTTTAGGTAAATGATAAAATAATGAAATAAAATAAATAACTTTTTCTTTATTGATCTTTAGAATCACTCGATATTAAATCAAGATTCTTATGTTTTCAAAGATTCTAAGGATCGAGTTTTAAAACTTGAAAGTTTCTCCATAGAAACTTCTTTAGAGATTGAAAAAGTTTCTCATGAAATATGTGTACAAAGCATTACCAAAAATGAAGGTAAAAAGATACAAATTGAAATTATTTAATTTTATTTATTGTTAAAATATTTTGCAATTAGATTATTTTACGAGAACTGATAACAAATAATAATATTCATTAAAATGAGATTTTATTTCAATTCTAGTCAACGATAATACAATAGTAAACGGAAATTTGAATAATAATATCGATGATCCAATGAATTGGTCTTCAAAAAAGAAGTGGCTAGTTTTGGCTATCATAACTATCGCAGGAGTATCGATGCCTATTGGAGGATCGTGAGTGTTTTTTTTTCATAAATAAATAAACTGCAATCGTACGTAGTATTAAGAACTGTTTTTTGGAGAGCCTAATAAGGAAATTTATCATCATACAATTATCACTGACGAGGTCACACACAAAGTTGACTTTTTTGTCTACATTATTATTATGTTCCAGTCGGTCGGCAAATTAATTTTGATAATTTTGATAATTCCGGGAAATCCTCTGTCAGGTGACACCGGATAAATTTATGGAACAAAAAATGGTTTTAAAAATTTGAAAAAAATGGATCGGCTGGTAATGCAAAACGAAAAATTAACTTTGTGTGGTCTTATACCAACATATTCATTATGTTCGTTGCATCCGACAACAGGTAGATTACTTAATAAGTTATAAAATTTTATGGCTTTACTGGAATAACTGAGAATATGATTTAAATGATTAAATTATCATTCAAAGCAGTATTCATTGACAGTAATATTGACTGAAAGCAAAATTTTTGAATCTCAAATTGTGCGATCATTATTATATTGACTAATAATGATCTTAGCAGTTCGGTCTAGTTTAGTCATTCTTTTATCATTTATGTGTGTAAAATTTAGAGGGATTAACCAGGCCAAACTTTACGACTAAGATTAGACTGAATAAGATCAAACTATTTATTTCTACTTACTAATTAAAAAAAAAAATTAATTGTTTAATTTAAAATTTTTAGAATTCACTTTCCTGCACTTGTAGTAATGCAAAAAGAATTTAATGCCTCAAATTTAACTATAGATACATTTGGTAATATTCATAGATCAAACGTTTGTGAAAACATGATTAATGACCAATTAAACAGAATTTTTTATATTAATTGACATTTAAAATTATATTTCACTTTTATTTAAATTATAGGTAATGCGTATACATTTTTCTTAGGAGTAGGGGTAATGTGAATTTTTTACTGTATTGTATTATTGTATTACTCTTCTAATTCCTTATTAAAATTTACTAATGTTATTGATCATTATTATAGTCAATATTTTTCGGTGCTTATTCGGATAAACTCGCAACGAGAAAGAAAGTATATGTCACCTCCTTTCTAGTATTTATTTTAGCAGCAGTAGTGTGTGCCATCGCAAAAAACATTTGGTTGTTAGTAGTAATGCGTTCCATTCAAGCCTTTGCTAATTCTGCTATATTACCACTTTGTGCTGGAGTTATAAGTGACATTTATATACCAATTGGTAAGAAAATTTTTTTAAATTATGATTGTAATTTATTATATCAATTTATTTAATTTATAAAATTTAATTATTCATTTACAGAAAGGGGAGGTGCATTCGGGGTATTTTACTTTATTTTTTGGTTTGGCTCTTTTATAGGTCCAACTTTTGGTGGATTTATTGCCCAATACCTTGGTTGTTGTTGGATTTTTTGGATTTTGGCAATTTTTGGTGGTGTCATCTTTTTTTTGATATTATTCTTCCTTCCTGAAACTTTTAATCCTAATTTTTTAAATTCTAATCCAAACCTTCGATTTAATCCACTATCTCCATTAAAATTACTTAAATATCCAAATATCACTATTATTATTATATATATATGTATATCAACTATATTAATGCATATTCAACAAATTAGTATTCCTGTAAATTATTCCTCACGTTATAATTTTACAACTTTTCAAATTGGTTTATTTTTTATCGCACTTTCTCTTGGATATATGCTAGGAAGTTTTATAGGTGGCAAATATTCGGATTTTTTAGCACAAAAATTTTTATCAAGTACTGGTGATTATTACCCAGAAGTAAGAATAAAAGCTGCTTGGTTTGGCTCATTATTACTTCCAATAACTTGCTTCATTTATGGATGGCTATTAGAAATTAATTTTAACGTCTACGTATTGGGAATCATCTTATTTTTATGTGAGTTCAACATTAATATTATTAATATCGTCATATTTTTATAAATAAATAAATTAAAATTTATATAATTATTATTATTATTATTTTTTATAAAGGCTCATTTGGAATGTTAAGCACATTTAACACTTTATCAACATACCTCGTCGATTCATGTCCTGGACTTGGTGCTTCGGTTATGGCTTTGACATGTCTTATTAGATTAGCTATTCCCGCTACTATAGCAATTTTTGAAACTACTATTGAAGAAAGATTAGGTGTTCGTTGGATGTTTACTTTAATAAGTGTAATATGTTTTCTAAGTATTCTATTACTAGTTATTGTATATATTAATGGAAGAAAATGGAGATCTAATTTTGTTTCTACGATCTAATGTACAA
>QKWP01000245.1:57293-97086 GCA_003550325.1 Gigaspora rosea
AAAAAAAAAAAAAAAAAAATCTGACCCGCCGACTGGAATTTCGGAACATCATACGAAAAATTAATTTTGCGTGGCCTAATCAAAAAAACTCTTTTTGTTTCGTCTGGCGCAAGGCCTTTATTTATAATTAGTTCGATAGATGGCGCTTCGCGCCACCTATCTTATTCAGTATTTGCTATTCAGTCACTACAATATGCGTTACGATTGAGTTGGTTGTATTAGAATTATCATGATTTCTACTATGATTTACTGTAAAGAATTTATTAATAGAGCACATAAAATAGTTAAGGATTAGTATTTTACTGTAGTTATTATAATTTCTACTGCAAGTTACTATAAAAAATTCTGTTACTAAATTACTTCCTATTCCAGTGATTACGGTTTGTTGTTATGCGTGGGATGGTTGCTTTGGAATTAACATAATTTTCTACTATAAGTTACAATAAAGAATTCACTTATTATTAATACAGTAAACATAATATTGGAATTATTATGATTTCTATTATTAGTTACTGTTAAAAATTCTCTTACTATTCCTTTACTATGGTATTCAGCTAAGATTGAGTTAGTTTTCATTAAAATTTTCATGATTTCTACTATAAGTTACTATATAAAATTCTGTTACAAAACTTACTTGCTATTTTGGTAACCATAGTAAGTAATTACTTGCTATTCTGGTTACTTGCTATTCCAGTGACTATAGTTTGTTGCTAAAAGTGTATTGGTTGTATTGGAATTAATGTAATTTTACTATAAGTTACAGTAAAGAAATCAGATATAAAATTATTGCTAATGCAGTATGCATAACATTGGAATTAAGCAATACAAAATTAATTTTTTGTTTTGCATAACTCACTGACCCAATTTTTTTAAAAAAAATTTTTTTAAATTTCAATTGTACAAATCTATTTAATCTTTTCTCTGATTTCACCTGATGATAACCTTAATTTTTCTGAATTATCTGAAAAAATACAAAATTTTCTGATTCCATATTAAGCAAATCAAAAAATTAACTTTGTATAGCTTTAGATATGAATTTGAGCATATTAATTTACAGTAGATTAAAAACAAACCCACCAACTGAGATTTTGAATCATGGTATGCAAAACAAAAAATTAACTTTGCATGGTCTTAATTTAAGTTACCATTAAAAATTTTGTTGCAGAACTTATCCACTTCTATTACTGCCACATATAGTTAAAATGAGATAGTTTGCAACAGAATTTTCATGATTTTATGGCATAAGTTACCTTAAAAAATTCTGTTTTAGATCTTACTTGCCAGTGCAGTACACATAAAGGTTAATGATAAATTAGTATCAGAATTATAATTCCTACTATAAAATATTATGTTACAAAACTTACCTGCCAACCCAATTTTTCAAAAAAAATTTTTTTAAAAAAAAATTTCAATTGTAACATTTATTCTGTTTAATTTTTTATTTGGTGTCACCCAATAGTAATATTATTTTTCTGGATTACCCAATAGATCCAAAAAAATCCAAACTTTTCTGATTCTATGTTATGCAAACTAGAAAATTAACTTTGTATACTTTAGATGTAAATATTAATTTACAATAGATTAAAAAGAAAATAAAAAATCTAACCCTTTGACTGTAATTTTGGAACTCCATGTTATGCAAATGAAAAATTAACTCTGTGTGGCCTTATTATGATTATTATATAAGTTTCTATTAAAAATTCTATTATAGAACTTATCTACTGCTCTATTACTACAATGTGTAGTTAAAATTGAGCTAGTTTGCAATAGAATTTTTCTGATTTTCTGGTATAAGTTGCTATAAAAAATTTCTTTAAAGAACTTGCTAGCACAGTAGTCATAAAGGTTAAAGATGAGCTAGTATCAGAATTATAATTTCTACTATAAAAAAATTGTGTTATAAAACTTATCTGCTAATCTAATTTTACAAAAAAAAATTTTTTTTAAATTTCAATTGTACCAATTATTCTGTTTTAGTTACTGATAGCAGCTTTAATTTTTTTCAAATTACCCAATAGATCTTTTGATTATATGTTATACAAACTAAAAAATTAATTTTGCATGGCTTTAGATAAAATATGAGCATATTAATTTACAAAGAATTAAAAAAAATCTGATCTTCTGACTAAAATTTTGGAACTTCATGTTATGCAAAATGAAAGATTAACTTTGCATAGCCTTACTATAATTTTGATTAAAAGTTATCATTAAAAATTCTATTACAGAACTTACCTATTACTCTATTATACAATATATGGTTAAAATTAAAATAATTTACAATAGAATTTCTCTGATTTTTTGGCATAAGTACTATAAATAAATTCTGTTTAAGAACTTGCTAGCACAGTAGATATAAATGTTAAAGATATGTTAGTATCAGAATTATAATTTTGATAAATTTATTTGTTGCACCCCGTTATATGACATATTTGTCACAGGTCACATGCACATAAATCAGCCAATCAAAGCATAAGTATATTTAAATTTTATTATATGAATTTTTATTAAGTTTTAATTAATTAATTAATATTTTTACATATTTTATTCTAATCACCTTCCTAACCCTAACCACTAACTAACCCTAGCCACTAACTAACCTTACTAATACTAACTCTACTAACCATAACTACTAGCTAACTAACTAACCCAACCTAACCCTAATTCTAACTATTGTCACGATCGAATTTGTGACCCCGGGATGTCGTGGTGCTGATCAGGACCTGGGGATGGCATGATCGGTGATTTCGGGAAAGCTTAAATGTTGATTGTATCAATCACAAAGGGGAAGTGCCTAGCTTTTGATGCTCTTAATAGCGATTTTTCTAAGTAAATAAACCTGATATCTACGTGAACGTATTAGGTGGAAAGACCTGTACAATACGTCAGTCACTATAAAGCCAAGTAAGTGAAACTTAATAGGTATAGAATCAGTGAACCTCCTAGAATTAGGGCTACCATATATAGAATCTTACTCTTACCCTATGTAAGAAGCTGTGACACCATCAAAATCATCACGTAACAAATAATCGTAACTAGTTCGTAACTCACCTACGTGATATATAGTGAAACTAATAACAAAAACGCCTTACCAATAGTGACATGCACCAATAAAATCCAGTAGCAGAAATATTGAAAATAATAACCACTAGATTACATATGCAAAACTCCAGCAAAGACACCTAAAAAGATGCCATGGATATACCAACAGCCCAAATCGACGAACTAAACCAACAAAGATCAACAAGCGAAACACCAGAAACGGCAGCTCCATAAATGATGACTAGCTACCTGAATACCTAAAAAAAATCAGCTATAGAAAAGAGAAACTGACAGTAACAACAAACTTGTATGGCAAAAAAATAAGAAACAAGACTTAATTCCACTAACAGCGACTCTAGTAATGTGAACCATTCCTCACTAACAGTACTCCAATAGCGCGACTCCAGTAACAACGGCTCTAGTAACGGCGACTCCGAAAGGCTCCAACAACGATCTAAGAATGACACTGGTAATGCCAACTTCAACACTGTGATTCCAGTAATGAAGATGCTACCACGATTCAAGGACATTTTGAGTAACTCCAGCAATGCGACTTGTTATCTATAAGCCTGAAAAAGAAAAAAATAGGGTTAGTAAAACATCTATACAGATTAAAACAAAAAAAACAAAATAAACAATGATCGGAATAGAACATCATTGCTTATATATTGCGTGTGACCACTATGTGACCCATGACAAATATGTCATGTAATGGGGCAACATAAACATTTATAAATAATTTTTACTGTCAAAAATTGTTATGAAACTTATCTGAAGATCTAATTTTACAAAAAAATATTTTTTTAAAAATTCAATTGTACTAATTATTCTGCTTTTGCTATTTATAGTCTGACCTCTCTATAGTCACACCCTATATAGTCACACCTCTATATAAGCACCCAATATTGTGCGACGAACTTAAAACATAGTAAAAAACCTCATTATAGTCACAAATCATCTATAATCACTATCACAAAAAAATTTGATTTTTCATCAATTTTATTAATAAAAAGCCCTCGTTATAATTACAAATTTTGACTAAATATCGATTATAACATCTGATTGGCCAATATTTATATTCATGTTATTTAAAATATTCTATTAAAAATTCTTAAAGGTTTAACAACAAATAACTTTTGATGCAGTAGCCCAATTTGGATGAAACAACTACCAAAATGTTTGTCTCGATGAGATGATTCTAATGAGCCTAAAATCGCTAAAATCCAATTACAGGCTCCTGTGATCGTTAAGGATTTGTGTCACTTTACATATTTAAGAATTGATTAAATTTAACATCTAAATAAAAAATTCTTAATGATCTTAGCATTTTGTAGCTAAATTTGGACGATTTTGGACTCATTAGAATTGTCTTATTGAGTCAAACACTTGTCATTTTATCCAAATTGGGCCACTGGATCAAAAGTTTTTCACTATCAAACATCTTAAATTTTTAATAGTATTTCAAATATTCAAATATATTACTTATTGGCCTTTGGTCATGTGATCATAACAAGTTATTTATTTATAGTCACACCTCTATACAATCACCAAAATAGGGCGCGACCAACTTTTAATTATAGAGAGGTCTGACTGTAATCTTTTCTCTAGTATTACCTGATAGCAGTGAAGAATATTTAATGTTCTCAATGTTCTCAAGAACATTCAAAAAAATTTGAGAACTCTATATTTAAAATAATGTTCTCTTTTGCAAACAAACTAAGAACATAAAATTTTATAATTTATGTTCTCATAAGATGTATATAAAATTATATTTATTGCTAGTGATATCACTATAGTATATGATATGTATTACCTAAAGCTATCATCTTTTAATTATAAAAATTTTTAAATTGTTACAACTCTTTAAAAACAAAAGATATGTAAAAGAATTTTTGATAATTTAATAGCTTATTGTATAAATTATTAAACTATCAATAAATTTTTTAAATATCTTTTATTTTTAAACTATTATATTAATTTAAATTTATATATAATTCAAAAATTTTGGTGATTATATATAAAAAAACATAACAATTTTGAATTTATTGACAAAAATCTAAATGTATTAATTAATTTTAAAATTGTATTAAGTTTTCTGCATTGTTATTGGATACTTAGATTATATAGCAGCTAAAAAATTGGCATTTATATATAAAATATGTTGGCTTTAGGTAAATTCCACTGTATATTTATTATTGTAAACACAATCATTGAATTTTATAATAATTACAATAAAACTAATATACCAGAATTAGAATTCAGGTTGCCTAATTATTTTTTAATAATTAAAGTTAATAGTTCTTTTTATAAAAAATTTAATTTTCAACAAGTTTATAATTTTTAGACCAATTTTTCTCATTTTAAATTTAGCTTATTTGCTAGTAAATGCACTATTTTATATTTTAAAAATTATAATAAATAAATTTATTATAAATATTATATCATTTTAAAAATATTAATTTTAAAAAATTGTCATAGTTCACAATAAATTTTTTTAAAGTATATAAAATTATAAATTTATGTTCTCAAAGAACAAAAAAATTTTTTTAAAAATTCTTTACTGCCTGATAGTGATCTTAATTTTTTGAATAACCTGATAGATTAAAAAAAAATCAACCATTTTTGTTCCATGTTATACAAACTTAAAAATTAATTTTGTATATCTTTAGATATGAACATAAGCATAATAATTTGCAATAGATTAAAAAAAAACTAATCTTCTATTAAAATTTTGGAACTCTATGTTATGCAAAATAAAAATTAACTTTGTATAGCTTATTATAATTTATATATAAATTTATACAAAAAGTTATTTACCATAAAGTTCCAAATATAAGCAACCCTGATAAGTATTTCAAAGTTACTAAAATTAGACAATTCTTCTAAAAAAAATAGGTCTTAGGGGTTGCTTATATTCAGAACTTTACAGTAATTTTTAAGTCTATATAGGAGCTACAAAACTGAGCATTGTGGATACTTTTTAGATTGTAATAACTGGTATAAAATTTATATCACATATTTAGCAGATCACATAATATGCTAAAATTTCACGCAGCTTTGTTAGATTATATAGAAATTATGCAAAAAAAGCTTTAAAATTTTTAAAATAATTTTGAATAAGTTCAAAGATCAATTTTTTGGAATTTTTTTTTAAAAAAATCACAAAAAATTGAATTTTTTTTAGAATTACTTCAAAATTTGCTCAGATATATATAAAATCTAGACAACATTATGCGATTAAAAAAAGCAGTTAGTATGATAGATCAGATGCAATCAACAAAAATGTAAGTTCATTTTTTTCTTACAAAAATGATTGGTAGAAATAAGACTTGATTAATGAATAAAAAAACTCTATAACTGAGAAACTCTACTTACTCTAGTACTGTTGAAGCACTATGAAAAGTTGCTATATAAAAGGTAATAAAAAAGCTTCATAAAGCAGCTAGCTTGAAAAGTAAAAAAAAAAAGGATCTGAATATTTGAGATTGCACTTTTACTTTAACTCTTCCAGTTTTAAAAAATCTAATTACTAGCAAAGCTACTGCCAAATTCTATTTAGATTATTAATCTTTTACCTACTAAAAAAAAATAGATATATACAAAAATACTATACTATTCACTATGCATTGTATAAAGACTTGAGAGCTTCATGAAGTCTGATCTTTTTGATGTTTTAAATATGTTTTGTGGCCTGGTAAACTATAAATTTTCATTTTGGGGGCTCTTTTTTGTAATTTATATATAAGCGCATAAGGTATTAAAAATACAATATTGAATGTTTAAGCCATTTTTTAAGTATAATTATAGGCTTACTAATTAGCCTTGTTTCTCTTGATTTTGATGTTAGATCTTGTCACTGCTTGTATGTTAAAAGAGAACCTACAAAATATAAAAGTAGTTTAAATTTTTGTTAGAAAAAAAGAAAAAAAATTTTTTAAAATAAATTAAAATTTAAACTTCATATCAATGGACCCTGGGTCGGATAGTGCAGTGGTTAGCGCTCTGGGGTCTTATTCGCAAGGTCGCCGGTTCGAGTCTAGTGGATTAAAAAAACCGTGCTAAAATCACAAATAATAAAGATCTAGAATGAGGAGTCAAACATCTCTCCCATTTCCGGACTTGGTACAACAATATTAATGAGTTGCATAACATAGCCAGGGGTCATGCGGCACCCAGAAAAGGAAAAAATCTGACAAGAAACGTCGTAAACATAAGGACCATCTACTATAAAAAGGGAATAGGCAAACAAGTATAAAGACAAGGGTACTGACCAAATTAGAAAGTAGGAAATCAGGACCTAACGCTACACTGACCGAAAATGGAAGTGGCTCTCAGGGTAGATGATAAATAGCTGACCGATATAGCAATCTAGCGGAGTATGTAGCTCCTTAAAGCTGCCTATGATCTATTGGGTAAGGGACACTGGACGTGGTTGACCTGCTGGAGTCAGCCGGAAAAAACGGACAATTGGAGGGAGGTATAGATTAGGAAAATCCTACTATATATGTAAAAGTGACCGTTGAAATTAGATAGTCTAATTAATAGTAAATGTAGCCCAATATGTAATTAAAACTTCGATTTTAATAAATAAAAGAGTGCCAATTCGCGCTCCTAGCATGTGACTAGGGAAAAATAAAAAAAAATAAAAAAAACTTCATATCAATAAAAAAACTATGATTGTGGTAATTTTTGTATAACCTCCCAACTCTTCCTGTCGATCACTTGTCCAAAATTTTAAGCAAAAGGAAAACAAAAAATTTTGTTAGTAAAAGACGAAGCAACTATAACACTGGTTTTTATAAAGGTCAACTTGTTTGCTATGCTGTTTGGGACTCCTTTATATATTCGGCAAGCAATCCAGAAGCGTCAGTTGTGCAAGATAACTGGCAGTAGGTGCCTTTGGTACAAGAAATTCTGGTAGAAGTTTTCTTCTGTTGACGAAGGTTTTATAGTTCGGCTAGGCGGTGAACTAAAAAATGAGTTTTTCAACACACTCTCTAAAGGTTTTGGTTACAAGGACATATTTGACTGTACACCCACTATCATATTCTTGCTTGAAGTCTTTTTTCTGGAATTTTGGATGAAAAGTGGGAAATCCGGCATACCCCCTCCAAAAGATCGGCATTGTTGTTCCTATCCTAATCGGGAAGAAGATATGCAGATGGATAAACAGGAACGGACACGTAATAAGACGTGGCGCATAGGAGTAGTCAGATCTGCAGAGATTAAATTCTAGAATGTTCTGTTAGTTTCTTTTTTATATATAATACTCTGGTGAGGCGTTTCCTTGCACAGTATTATATAATTTTTATCACTAGAATATTCTTGAATATTCTTCTGTTTTTTTTTCTTTCTTTACTTTCTTTTTTTCTTCGAGTATATGTATGTCAGGCCATATTTTTTTTTATGCTTTTTTCATTTTGTCCTTTTTTATTTTGGTCTTTTGTTTAGGTTGTGTAGTATTTTCTCCTTTTACTCTCTCCTTTTCTTTTCGTTCCCTTTTTACCCTTTCTTTAAATTTGTTTTTTCTTTTGTTTCTTTAGTTGTATGACGCAGATATTAGTTAGATAACTGTTCTGCCAGGATCTAGGTGGAAGAAGTTTATAAGGAAAAAGGTGGTCATGATGAGCCGTAGAACTCAGCTAATGATCTAGCGATAGAGGGGTTTGAAAAGATCCCGGCAATAGTGAAGCTAATTCTACTCTGGCAGGTCACGGATAGGTGCTTTTAAGTAACCGGATGAGCTGTTTTTTAGATGTAAGGCTAGATGAAGCCGGGGGTAGTAATAGCATTTGATAATGTAACTATCCTACTATTATGAATAAAAAATGGCATGATCACCAGGCTAATATTAAAAAAAAAATTTTTTGTATAACCTCTGCATAATCTAACAAAACTGCATGAAATTTAGCATATTATACCATGTGATCTGCTAAACACATGATATAAATTTTGTGCTGCAGTTACTTAACTGATTTTGAGTAATTACAATCCAAATAGTATCTACAATGCTTTGGTAGCACTTGTATATATATTTTTTTCTTTAAATTTTAAATATACAGTATATTCTTTGGTATTTAATCCTCTTTTGTTAAAGTTTTAGTTCTTAATTTTAAACAGAGGGCTAAAAATCTTCTTCTAAAGTTGGTCATTTTTTTGCTATATTCTTTAAGTTAAATAAGTAACTCATACTATAATAATATTATTGGTTAAAATAACTTTTTAAAAATATAAAAGATGCTATTAAGTAAATACTTCATTAAAAGTTAAAGAGGAGGTTTTTATAATAGTTAAATTATCAAAATTAGCTTGGTGATCCCAAGATACTAGGAATCTAAAAAGAAAATATAAAAATTAGCAAAATTATAACACTTTGTATAAAAGTGAATTTCTAATTTTATATTTTTTTGATTCCAAGAATTTTAAGATTCACCAAGCCAATTTTTATAATTTATCTACTATAAGAACCTTCTCTTTAACCTTTAATCAAAATACAAGAAGCATTTATTTAATAGCATCTTTTATATTTTTAAATAATATTTTAACCAATTATATTAGAGAGTTGTTTAATTTAGCAGGTTATGATATCACAGGTTAATATTTAAAAAAATTAAAATTATTATTAGTTAAAGTTAGAGTTAAACTAGTATTAAGATTAGAGTTAAAGAGCATATATATATGCAAACTTAAGTACTAAAAACTTTTAATTAAAAGCACAAGACTAGTAGTTTACATGATGAAATTTAAAAATATTTAAAATTTTTGATTTTTCATATCAGCCGATTTACAAAGTTTTGGAGTAACTTTACTTTTGATCTACTGATCCATTTTGAATAATTTTACTACCAAAATGTTCATTTCAATGAGATAATTCTAGCAAGCCCAAAATTATTAAAATCAAATCATGGGATCTCAAGATCGTTAAGATTTTGCATTATTTTATTATTAATTTTTAAATTATTATATAAAACTTTGGTATCAAATAACTTTTGATCTACTGGTCCATTTGGAATAATTTTACTATCAAAATGTTCATCTCAGTGAGACAATTCTAATAAGCTCAAAATCATTGAATTGAATCACAGGATCCCAAGATCGTTAATGATTAGTGATTTGGCTAATCAAAAAGCAATGGGTTTTATATATAAAACCCATTGCTTTTTGATTGGCCAAATCACTAATCATTAATGATTTTGAGATCCTGTAATTCGATTTCAATGATTTTGAGCTCATTAAAATCATCCCACTGAGACGAACATTTTGATAGCAAAATTATTTCAAACAGACCAGTAGATCAAAAGTTATTTGATACCAAAGTTTTATATAATAATTTAAAAATTAATAATAAAATAATGCAAAATCTTAATGATCTTGAGATCTCGTGATTCAATTTTAACAATTTTGGGTGCATTGGAATCATCTCATTGAGATGAACATTTGGCAGTAAAATAATCCAAAATGGATCAGTAGATCAAAAGTTACTCCAAACTTTGTAAATCAGCCAATATATTTAATGTTTTCTAATTTTTTATTTGTTTTTGTTATACAAGATCTTATGATCTAATTGGTTGATTATATTAATCTGTAATAAGCAACTTGTGATATTTTATGCTATCATACTTTTATATTATTATATAGGATAAGTCATTTATTGATTTAAAAAATATAGTAAAGGATTAACCAATTTTAAAGAAAGTTTTTAGCTTTTTGCTTAAAATAAAACTAAAACTTTAAACAAAATAGTATTAAATATGCAACTTGTAATATTTAATGCTATTATACTTTTATATTATTATATAGGATAAGTCATTTATTTGATTTAAAAAATATAGTAAAGGATTAACCAATTTTAGAAAAGTTTTTAGCTTTTTGCTTAAAATAAAACTAAAACTTTAAACAAAATAGTATTAAATACTAAAGAATATATATTTAAAATTTTAAAAAAATTTATATACATATTTTTAATAAGAGAGTTATCATTTATCACTAGTGTGATGCATCACTACTCCCAATTGACCAATTAGAATACAGGATCAGGTGTAATGTGAAATCAAAGCAAAACAACCTTTTTTTAAAAAATTACTTCTAACTTAAAATTTTGACTAAGAAACTATACTTTTTTCTTGACAAAAAAAATTACTTGCGAAATTTTGGATTAGAAGGCTCTTTTAATTCTTGACCTGCCAAACCCTAACTCTAATCATAACACAAGTGCTATTTGTTTTTATATTAATATAAAATCAAAACAAACAAAATGATTGGTCAATCAGGAGTAGTAATGCATCGCACTAGCGATAAATATTAAAAATCTTTAATAAATATAATTTAAATAATTTTTTTGCATAAATTAATAAATAAAATTTGGTATATCAACTTATTTGATCTATAAGTAATTGCATTCTGTTGGATATAACTTTTAAGCTATTCAGTACAAAGTTAATTTTTTATTTTATAATATATAAAATCTTAAATCAGTTAGTTAAATTTTTTAATTTACTATAAATTAATAGAAATTATTTATATCTAAATTTATTCAAAATTAATTTTATTTTGTATAACAAGAAATCAAAAATTGAATTGGCTACTACTGTATATATATTTGTTAGTTCTACAGGCAATTATAGAAAATTATTAGATTCTACTGGAAAAAATAGTATTAAAAAAAAAAATGTGTTGTCGCTGGAGGTGGCAGTCACCAAAGCATAGATTGACCAATTAGATTGTGCAATGTTCGATCAAAACAAAAACAAAGTGTTGAAACTTACTATTGTTAGGGTCAGGGTTAAAGCTATAGTTAGGGTTCGATATAGACAAAAACAAAGCGTTGAAACTTACTATTGTTAGGGTCAGGGTTAAAGCTATAGTTAGGGTTCAATAGTTTTGTATATAGTAAAATTTTGCAAAAAATTTTTTTTTTTGCATAAAAAAAAGTAGTTTCATAAACAAAATTTTAAGTTAGAAGTGATTTTTAAAGTTTTTGCATTTTTCATATTTCACATGATTCTTTGATCTAATTGGTCGATCACACTCTAGTAACTGTCACTGCTAGCAACAAATAGATTCACTCTTAAAAAAATATCAAAATTGAACAATTGGTAAAATTAGAATTTAAAAAATTAGAAAAATAGGTTGATGAATAATACAAAATGAAACAATAACTTTGTATAGTCTTATATATAATTCTATATAAACAATATTTACTTAGACAATAAACTAAATTTTTTTGGTAAAAAATAAGTTTTCTATATATTAAATAAAAAATTACATGTTTTATATACAACTTTTTTTTTATTTTGTACTTTTAAGTAAATTTGTTTAGTATAAATTTTATAATAAAAATAAAGTGCAAATTTATTTTTTGAATATTTTACTGAATAAAAATTGCAATGCAATTTTTACTTAAAAAATAATTAGAAAAATAGGTTTGCACTTTATTATTATTATAAAATTTTATACTAAACAACTCTATTTAAGAGTACTATATAATAATAATATAAAAGTAATTTCAATAGAAAAAGACAAATTTTTTATAATAAAGTTTTTTTGAATCGTTAAACAAAAAATAACTTAACAAAAACTTAATCAAATTTGATAAAAATCAAATTTGATAAATTATTATTAAATTAATTTTATAAACTCATAAATTAATTTGAAAAAAATATCAAATTGATCACTATTCTCTTCTTATTTACTTGTACTAATTTATAAGCTTTTGTTAAGTTATTTAGATTTAAAGTTTTAAAAAAATTTACTAAAAGAAATTTGTTTGATTTCTATGACTAGTGATGCTACTAAGTTGATTTTTGAAACAGGCCTATTTTGAGTTTATTAAAGCAAATTAAAATTCTTTATAAGGAAAAGCAAATAAAATTTATATATTTATATTCCTTATAATTTCATCTATTCAAAAAAAGTATCAAAAAATTTCAGGTTTTAATTAAATAGGTCATCAGGATCAAATTTGAATTTTGGGTTTTCAAGCCTGAAATAATTTTATCCTTATGTATAATATTGACTCATGACTATATATTGGAAAATTTTTCTTCAGAACTATTATTTATAGAGCAATTTTATCTATATATAAAAATAATTAATAATAATATTAATAGATAAAATAAAAAATATAAGATATTATAGTATATTAATTAAAATAAAGATAAAATTAAACAAAAAGTTAGCTTGTTTATTAATATACTATTCCAATTAGTTTTTTTCAGTATAGAGATAAATTTAGATATTATATTTAATTTTAATTTAATTTTATATTTATAAGTAATCTGGTTTAATATTTTAAAATTTATTTATAAATTACAAAGTAAATAAATGCTGGTAGCATCTTGTGGATTTTATATTAAAAATATAAATAAATTGAATTTAACTAATTTAACACCTGGTTAAAGTTATAAATTTTAAGCACCCTTTAGTTTTATAGAAGTTATTTATATAAAAAATTGTTCTTTAAAGATTAGGGTTAGGGTAGGGGTATAGGTATATTAAGTTAAAGGATGGATTGATTATTTATATGCAAAATTAGTTGGCAAAAACTTTTATTTAATAGCCAAAAGCTAGTTTTTGTAATAAAATTTTGCAATATTGATAATTTTTTGATTTTTTTATAAAATTTTCTTTATTTTGTTATACAAGATCCTGCAACCTAATTGGTAAATTATAGAAACACTCAAATAAATTATAGTTACATATTAAATTTATAAATTTGTATAGTTTAATTTCTCTATAATCACCAAGTTTGTTATACTTAATTTTAGTAGTGTAATTATAAATTTAAATCTCTATATAATAATATTATAATAAAATTAATAAATAGTAATTATAATTTTTAAAAGAATAAAGAGGGAAGAAAAGAAATCGCCAAGCCCAATTAAAGAAAATAGAGAACACTAAACAAAACAAGAAACTGAAGCACCAGAAGGTAGTGAACAGCAAATAGAAATGAAGGGAACACAACTAGAGCAGAGTGCATGGGCACCATGCAACAGACCATGTGTTAATCAAGTACTGGCAAAAGCAAGAATCCCAGTATGTAAAGTCCCAGATGAAATGAGAGATAAGAGACTTAAGATAGTTAAATAGGTGCTAAATGATAGCAGATATGTCACAAAAATAGGTGTAGTGTTTGCAAAAGGTAATGCATGGGTAGAAATTGTTTTTGACTGTAAAAAAGAATAGAAAGAGGCAATAGATCACACAGACCAGAAAAATAAAGGCTGGTTCAAGGTAATCCCAGATGAGGCAACAATGAAAGAAGAGAAGGACGAAAGACAAAAAGCTCTGTGGGAGGAACCAAGGAAAACTAAGCAACTTGAAGAGGTTCAAAATGAGAAGATACTGAAAGAAAGAAAAGAAGAGAAGCGAATGATAGTGCTTATAATATGGGACCTTTCTGAAAAGATAAGCAAGCAAGAAGTAGAATACTTTTATAGGAAAATTAGAAACGTGGGAAGTGTTCAGATCAAGCATTATAGAAATAGAGCACTTGCAGTAGTAGAAATAAAAGAAAGCATTGCAGAGGAAAAAATTCCATGCGTGGTACCAATGGAAAATGATAAACTTGCTAGAGTATCAGCTGAAAAAGAAGACCACGAAAAGAGAGACGCAAAATACCAGTACATAACAAAGCTATATAGAATTTCAGAAGGAGCATCAGAGACACTATTACTTCGCGCTTGAGAAAAAAAGGAGCAAAGGCAGTGTATATACCTCGCAAGAGAAGTGGTAGCTCAAAGCGAAGCGCAGTCATTACTTTCAAAGACCAGAAGGACCTAGAAAGTGCAATAACAAATCCTATAAGGTATAACAATTGGACTCTCATATGGACAAACAATGAGAAAAAAGAGATGGAGTGCAAGGAGGGATCAAGTATAAAAAGGAGAGAGAAGACAGACAAGAATGAAGAAGTAGAAATAGAAGAAATAGAGAAAGAAGAGGAGAAGAAAGAGGTGCCATCAACAAGCAGAAGTGGCAACAAGGAAAGCTACAAAAAATTAAACAAGAATAGGTGCGAAAAAGAAAACATACAGGCAAGCTTGATATGCACCAAAAAACCTTGTTGAAAATAATAGAAAGACTTGACGAAATGAGTGCTAGGTGGAGTAAAACCCTGCAGCACTCCTAAGGGCACCCAATTTGATCAAGCTGATATGGATAAGGAGATTGGAGAGTTCTTGAAAACGAGAAGAACATGAAACTGAATTAGAATTAAAAAAATTAATATTGCAAAAATGAAAAAAGATCTTAAGGGAGGCATGCCTATTTTGACGCAGCTAATGTTTTCGATAAATGTCACATGATATATCAATCAGAGCCAGATAATTTTAGTATCATTCGATTCATTTCATTGAGACGAATCAAAAATGGTACCAAAATCATCCAATTCTAATCACTAAATTATGAGATATCACTTATTAAAGGTTGTCTAAAAAATATGGTCCTAATTTGATGTAGTGCCTAATTTGACGCAAGTATAACTTTTATGACAAATATCATGAGATGTATCGATCAGAATCGCAAGATTTTGGTACCATTCAATTCGTCTCGATGAGATGAATCGAATGGTACCAAAATCTTGCGATTCTGATTGATATATCACATGATATTATCATAAACATTTACTTGTATCAAACTAGGTTTATCAACCTTGGGCTATTTTGGTCAGATAGAATATCTCAAGAACTATCAATCAGAATCGCATGAGTTTGGTACCGTTCGATTTGTCTTGATGAGACGAATCGAATGGTACCAGAATTATGCGATTCTGATCGATAGTTTTTGAGATATCGTTGTGCGTCAAATTAGACACTGCGCCAAATTAGACATGCCTCCCTTTAATATGTAATATGTAATATTGTATTATTTTATTTAATAGATGATTCTCCAGTCAACTGGTTCAAAAATTTTTTTATATATAAATTTTACTATAAGTGCAAATGCACTGTGTCTCTATCTAAAACTTTTTTTTATACTAAGTTAATCACCTTTCTGGCTTAAAAGACTTTTGTAAAGCTCATTAAAACATATCTAATGGTGGTTAGAGTATCAAAATTGGCTTGGTGAATACCAAGATATCTTTAAAAAACCTTTCTTTTACTATATAAATTTTTTTATAAACAATACTATTGTTTGCAAAGAAATTTACATAGTAAAAAAAAGGTTTTTTAAAGATATCTTGGTATTCGCCAAGCTGATTTTGACGCTCTAACTACCATTAAATGCGTTTTAATGAGCTTTACAAAAGTCTCTTAAGCCAGAAAGGTAATTAGCTTAGTATAAAAAAAGTTTTAGATAGAAACGCTGTGCATTCGCACTTATATAGTAAAATTTATATATAAAAAAAAATTTTTTGAACCAGTTGACTGGAGAATCGTCTATTAATATAAAAATTTATTCAATTGCTTTAAATAAGACTGCACAAATTTATATACTTGGTTTTCATATCACGAAGCAGTGATCAGTGACCTGGCTGCACAGCTTTTTTTTTTATAGTAAAAAAAATTTTTTTTATATAATGTTAAAAATAGTGTTCAACATCATTAAGTTATTATTAGTAATTTGATAGATAATTATAAACTATTATTATTAATTAATAAATGAATAACCCTGATAAGTGAAATTTCATTTTGGTCTAATCCCATGATCTCTCTTTTCTTCACAGTCTTGACAATAAATAAGTCTATCCTAAACCACTAGGACCAATATTTTCTATCTGTGATTTGGCACTGCATACACGCTGACATATAATTACTCTCAAGCGAATATTCATATTTTCTATTTAGTATACCAGATGCTTATATTTATTTAATGCACATTTAATATTTTTGGTTTATTTATATACTATTATATTATGACTTATAATTTTTATAGAATTATTATTTCTACTAGAATTATTAATTAATTAAATGAAAAAAATTAAACTAGAAAAAAAAAGAAAACTACAAAAAGAATAAAGTTTGATTTTTCTTTCTAAAGAAGAGTAAACGCAAACTATATAAATAAAAAAGTTTTGATACATGGGTCAGACAGGCAGTCTTACAGGCAGTTATATGGGACTGAACTTTTCAAACTCAATTGAATTATCAAAAACGGTATCAGAGTTGAAAAGAATGAATGCAAGGTATTTGATTACTATAAAAAATCTGCCAAAATGGGATGCTATAGGAACATTAATATTGGAAATTGTTATAGTAACGGAATTGGAGCATTTTTTTATTATCAAGCATCTGCTGACATGGGTCATGTTAATGGAATACATAATATTGGACTTTGTTATTAAAATGGAATTAGAGTTGAAAGGATAAACATAAGGCATTCTTTTATTTTCAAAAATCTGCTGTGATAGGAATGTTAGTGGAACTTATAATGTTGGTGATTGTTATCATGATGGAATTGGAGTTGAAAAGGATAACATAAGGCATTCTTTTATTATCAAAAGATGGCTAATATGGGACACGCTATGGGTATGAATTGTCTTGGTCATTGTTATTATCACAGAGTAGGAATTATAAAAGATGAACGTAAAGCGGTTGAATATTTCAAAAAGGTAGCCTTTAATGTAACTGTGATTTTATTGGCTACTAGATCGACATAAAACTATGAATCACTACAAAAATTAGTTGATTATCAGATAATCTGGGCGGCAATATAGTTGAATGTAATCTTTTTTTGATATTTGCTAATATATTCACTATTTTTTTATTAATTTTATGTTTTATCTATCGTGTCATATTTTTTCACTTGTTCTTGCACTTGCACTTATTCTTGCACTTATTCTTGAGCTTGAGACCAAAATAGTTTGTAAATATTAGGCAGTCAAACAACAAAAGTATATTTGGTAAATTTATGTTTCACAAATTTTGAACATAATTAAATGTTATAATAATTAAATAATCGTCATACATATTTTTGCTGGTTTTCTCATATTTAGGTCACATTTTTCGGATACGACCAAACAAAGATGTTAAAGCGAACAGACCCAGAATTGAAAGATTAGAATGTTAATTATACTTATTTTATATTTAACTTTTTTATATAAAATTTTGGTGGGATAATATGCACATGATTCGGAAATATGCGCATTAATGCGCATTTATGCGCAAGATTGAGGAATCATGCACACGTATGAAACCCATTTCTATGTTGACACGTTAATGTGTTGTTAACACACTACTACTAAGCCTAAGTGCTATCCCTTAACATGTATATAGTCTAACACATTAACATGTTATAAAGATTTTTACAAAAGGGCCATTGTATGTTAATCATCAAGTTTATACAATTTTGACTACTGTAAACTGCCGTATAAAAGAACTGAGTCTCTTACATTCCACTAATATTAAAATCTAATATTAAACCCTGGGTCTAATACATGGTGGAGCGTTTGTACTATACATGAGGACAAAATTATTTTGGGTTCAAAACCTGAAATTAAATTTGAAACCGAAATTGTTTTTGACCTATTTTACTTAAAAGATGAAATTATTTGATACTTTTTTTGAATAGACGAAATTATAAGGAACATATCTATAAAATTTTATTTGCTCCTCCTTATAAAAAATATTAATTTTCTCTAATGAAAATGAAATAGGCCTTTTTCAAAAATCAATTTTGGTGGTATCACTAGTTTGTACTATTAGAAGGGAAATTTTAAAATAGTTTTTATTGGTTAATATATATAAAAAAATTTTCCAATCTCCACTTTGGTGACCCGGCCAGGATATGAAAACCAAGTATAAAATTTTGTACGGCCTAAAATACAAAACTAAGAAAATTTAATTTTTATAATATAAAATTTAAAATAAATAATAACTCAGCCTTTTAATACTCAAATTATAATCAATTATTTGCGTAAAAAATATTTTGAACATTTATATATTACAACTATAGAATCTAAAAATATTTTGTAAGATAATCAAGTTTTTATAAAAATTTAGGCTTTTATTTCATAATAATAAATAATTTAATCGCTATACCTGCAAGTAGTTAAATAATTATCTAATTAATAATTTTTTTATTTAAACCTAAAATACTATCAAATTTTAGTTATTTAAGAGCAACTATTAACTTACTATCCTTCCACTCATACTTAAATCCATAACCTCCAGGCTTTTAGTGCAATTGGTATTAATTACATTGTATATTAGGATACATAAGATAAAACAACGAAGAATTCTGAAATAAATAGAAAGTGAAAAAAAGAAGCCAAACTCAAAAAAGTATTAAAGAAGTTTCTATCCTATTAATACTGTTACTAAGAAAAAATACTTCATAAACCAAGTGTCCAATCTCTGTAGAGTCAATTTTATAATATTCAAAGATATTAATATGTTTGTCAAAAAATGCTAAATAATAAAGGTTAATTAATTTTGTATTATAGAAAGGCTTAGATCTGCACTCTGCTATGTTCTAGTGCCAGGAGAGTGCTAAAGAGACAATACATTGAGTAAAGTTCATTTTAAATCGTACAAGACCGTTATACAGTGTAACCCCACAATAGTCACATTCACATTAGTCACAATCTCACTATAGTCACATTAATTTTTCTATTTAATTATATATACTATATATAAAATTTAGCTCGCATTAGTCACAATCTCGCAATAGGTATATAAAAAGTCTGATTTTGGCACGTGACTATTGTGGGGTTTGACTAAATAAAAGCGAAAGCCCTAAAATCAAGAAAAAGAAAGTTTACAAGTCTTAATATGGATGAAATCCAGGAAAACGCACAAAAGACCCATAATACTAGTTCAAAGTCTATTGACAAGGAAGATAATAAATGTGTTGCAAGAAAGCTCAACTATCTCAATAAAATTAGAAAAAGAACAGGAAAAGCAAGTAATAACACGTCTGTAGATTGGTCAGAAGACGTGAACCTAGAATTCTCTTTGGGAGAGGATTCAAAAGACACAGGTTCAAGCTACTCCGAAGAAAGAGAAAATTCACTGGGAAATATGAAGAATGTTCTGGAAAAACTGCGAAGAATAATGTGATAAACGTGCTCATGAGAATGATAATCTGAACCAGAATTTGGGTAACATTGCAATAAATTCAAAGATTAAATTATCTGAAGACTGTCAGTGGTCTAGTTTATTCACTAAACTAAGAAGTAGTAGAGCAACATACTCTAATTTGCTCCTAGAGATATACAAAAATAACAATGTATTAATCTTTGATATACAAAATTTTGAGAACATATCAATTAATGATATTGTAGGTGCTTTATATGCAAAAATGGGAGATGATTTGATTGTAGCTAGGCTGTATTATAAAAGAGGAAAGTGTTAATACCTTGAGGTTATTTTTATCAATTAGGAGAAGCAACCATTTTATGCTACAAATGGAATTGTTATCTTCAAACAAACATTACTAGGATATATCCCAGTTAATCTTAGATGCAATTTCTTGCATATCAAGTTACGAAATGTTCTAATAGGACCCAAGGATATTATTTCAAGATGGATTAAAGAGGCCACTGAGGATTTGGGCTATGTTTCTTCGATTAAACCCTTGGTTTATAAAAGAACACCAGTATGCACAAACCAGTTGATTGTCACATTTGAGACAACAGATGACCCAGACCTCATTAAGAGAATTCCTAGACACTCTCACATATGGAACCAGAAAGATACTTTGGAGTGGAAAGAGGCTTCCAAAGCTTGTTTTTACTGTGACAAAGAAGGGCATATCAAGAGGGACTGTGAAGAGCTTAAAAAGTCAATTAAATTCAGAAAATGGCAAAGAGAACGTGGAATGCAAGCAAATAATTAAGCAAAAATACAAAGTAAAAATGAAATAATCTTTAGTGCGAATAACCCATATGTAACAGATAGAGCACAGAGTTTGAGTATAGAAGTTAATACCAATAAGCAGGAAGTAATATGTGATGAAAATAGTAAAAATTCGGAACAAGTGACAAATGGAATTTCTCTAGTTAATCAAGTTGATGAAGTTTTACAAGAGGAGGCTAACATAGTACATACCACAGAAAGTGAGAAAGAGAAGGTAGTTAATACTATTTCTGTTGGGCCAGAAAAAGAAATTAGTACAGAGAATATTGCTTAAGAGCTCCAAAAGGCAGAAAAAATAGAGGTGATAGTAAAAACAGATGTTGGATCGAACAAATAGTTGACAATGAAGAATTTATTCAAGTAACTGGTAAAAGAAATAAGAAAAAAATAGTAACTTAGCAATAGACAAAAGAATTTTTCCATATGACAAGGATAAAGGGTCTAAAAGAGGCAAAACCTTATCAGGTAGATGATTATAGTTTGTATAAGCAATTTTATTTGTTTTTTCTTTATATATATATATATAATACAATTAAAATAGCAACCCTATATGTCAAGAGTTTGAATAACAAACAAAAATTTCAAGAGACTGTGACTTTGTTAAAATTATAGATTAGATTTAATTTTAATACAAGAAACCAACCTTCATGACCACTCTATTAGAAATTTTTTGGCTCAGCAATGAATGTATAACCCACATTGGACATCAAAAATGGCAATACTTGCAGAAAGAAAAGAGATTAAGTTTGAGAAGATAAAAGAATCATTTAATGGACAAGTTCTATTAGCAAGATTTAATTTTAAACAACAGTCTTATCTGGTCACTAATGTATATGCTTCTCCAAATATAGAAGACCGAGTTACATTCTTTAATAATTGACATCCACTGTTAGATAAAGAGGTTATTAATATTGTAGCTGGGATTTTAGCATAAATTTAAATCCATATAAAAATAGAATTAGTCATGCAGAGCTATATAATGATTCGTCACATATGATTTTAAGACAAAAAATGCAGAAGTATATAGATATAGCAGAGATAATAGGGCTAAACCCCTTTCTTACCTTTTATTAGAGAACATGTAGAAGTCACTTAAAGGCTACTTATTTGGACTATATATTTATAGACACGAATTATGCTCAATATTGTAAAGCAGTTGCTACTCGGTTTGGTAACTTTGACCATTTATTAGTTGAATGCGAGTTGCATTTTGTAAAGAACTTTTCAAAAGCTGCATTTTGAAAATTTGATAAAAGGTGTTGGCTAATGAAAGAATTAGAGAAGATGTTGAGAAGGAACTATGTAGCATTAAAGATGTAAGCAAATAGGACTTACACAAATGTATTATTCAGTCAATTATCAGGGCCTATAAACCACAGATTGCTTTAGAAAATAAAATTCAAAAGTTTTACAAAAGACTTACAGAAGTAAATATGAAGATTACACATAGCAATGAGTATAAGAATTTATAGTTGGTAGCTGAAAATATACATCAACAGTTACAAAAGGAGCTATCTTTATTAGCTGAAAAATGGCAAACTAGATCGAAGGCTAAATGGATAGAATGTGGAGAAAAGACATGAAATATTTTTTTATGCTTATAAAGCTAAAGCTTCATCGACACCTACTACTAAAATTAGGGACCCAAGTAAACTACAAAAAAAAGACCCAACCACTATACTACAGTATATACATAACAACTTTACGCAGTTATGCAAGACAGAAGAGTTTGATGAAAAAGCAGCAGATAGTTTAATTCAGAGTTTGTCACAACTAGAGATGGGCACCATGCGCATGACTGCATGCATGCAATTAATTCTGGCTAGCATTAAGAAATTAAATCATAACTTTGGTCAAAACATGCATGCATACATGCAAAAAATGCATGCGCATGTGCATGCTTGCCCATCTCTAGTTGCAACTATCACTAGCTCAAAATATGTCATTAGTAAAGATGTTCAAAAGAGGAAATTCTAGGGGTCATAGATACTCTTGCTAATAATAAAGCCCCTGTAACTGATGGCTTAGCTATGAATTTTATAAGTTAGCAAAAAATGAGGTTCTTCTAATACTTTTAAAATTGTTTAACACAGTATTGGAGTCAGGAGAAATGCCATGTTTATGGAGTAAAATATCATTTCACTGATCCTAAAAAAAATGATAACCTTGAAGAAATAAGTAATTGGACTCACGAATTGCAATGTCAAAATATTTATGAAAATTATTGCGAATCGACTGAATATAATTTGTGCTAATGTTATTGGGCCATATCAAAGAGAATTTTAACTAGAAGATTAATACAGGATGTGGCCATGGATGTATTAATGGTATTGAGAAACCAAACAGATTAGTCCAAATACTACTGGCTTCTTTTAGTAGATCAGCAAAAAGCCTTCGACAGGGTTAATCATAGGTACTTAAGAATGGTTTTAAACAAGATGAACTTTGATAAAAAATATGTTAATATTGTAAATGCATTATTTTTATCTCAACAAGCATACATTATGGACTCAGGTTTGCTCTCAGAACTATTTAGAGTAGAAAGGGATGTCTGTCAGGAGGACCCATTGTCCCCACTTTTGTATATACTAGCAATAGAACTATTATTGAAACATATATATAAGAAAATCTATGGTATTGAGATTAAGAATCAATGTTTCAATATCATGGCATACGCAGATGATTTGACCATAGGCATTGGTTTTCAAAGCGATTGGCTTGATTTATTGGAGATAATTAAGACATATGAAGCTGCATCTAATGCCAGAGTGTACAGGTCTAAGACAATGCTAATACTATTTACAGTGATGGCACAGGGCATATCTTGACCAGTGAATGCAATTTTAGGAAAGTAACAATACTTGGCTATAAAGTAGATAGTAATGGAAATCCAATAAAACATTTATGGGAGGATTTAGCTCGCAAGATACAAAATAAAATTAATACTATGGCAAATAGAAATTTGTCGTTGAAAGGTAGAATATTAGTAGCAAAATCACTGTTTATCTCAAAGATATAGCATCTAGCATATCTTATTCCTTCCAAAAGGAAACAGCTATATGTGTTCAAATAACATGATCATGGATTGGGTCAAAAATAAGTCAAGAATGCTCCCACACTACTCAATCTTTCAACAGGGGTATGACCAAGAAGGCTTGGCAGCTTCGATTTTGGATATTTTGGATGCAAGATTGGTCTTAGTGTTAATAAAGCTGATAACAGGCAATAGTTTCTGGACAAAAGTAGAAAGAGCAATAGTCACTGAAAACTTACAGAGTAGAAGAAATGTAACAATTAAGGAGGCTCTAAATAGCAGTTCAAATACAACCAAAGGATGGACAGAGAGATAGAAGCCGTATATACAAGCATGGAATCAGTTGGAGGGTAAAGTGCTAGGAGAAGGTAATGGACCTTGGGACCCTTATGATCTTGAAATAGGAAATCAACATGGTAATTTTTCAGTAAAAAAAGCTACAGAATACCTACGTTCTAAAGTCAATGTTACTGCTAGCCAAACAGATCATGTAGGCTGGATTAAAGAAAAGTAGACTATTAATAAAAAGAAGGATGTGGTTTGGAGGCTAAAACTTAGGGCACTTCCTTTAAGGTATTGACTAGTACATATCAATCAGGAAGAAAATGGAGAGTGTCCTGCATGCCCTGGAGAAATACAAACCCTATTACACTTCACCCTGGAGTGTAAAATTAGTAAAATGATATGGTCCAAAGTATACAAACATCTGATAATATCAAATGAGGATGGTCCCCCGAAGTCATGGGATGAAATTTTTTCTGCTATGAACATTGAAGAGCCTGCCAAACGTAAAGCAGCTATATGGCTGCATATCACCTGTCTATATGAAATCTGGTGTTGGTACACCTAGGTCAAATGGGAACAGAAATGGATACCAGAATCGATACTACCTGATATAGTCCAGATGAGAATTAGTAAGGAGTTAAAGGTTCTGAAAGCTTTACAAAAGGAGGGACATAACAGTTTAAAGAAGGTAATGAAGTATCTTTATCTGAACTTTCGCAATAGATTTTAGGGCAGGTAAGAAGGACTTGACCCGGAATAAAGATGTAAATAGTTCGATAGTCTATTTTTATTATAATATAATTTTGTATTAGGTGTCAGTCAGTAAATTATTAATAAAGTACGCCTACATGGCGTCCTCTTCGGAGGTTTGTTAAAAAAAAAGAAAAAAAATCTTGTATTATGCGGGAAACATTAAACATTACTATGCTTGTGTAACTGTTAACAATTTTGAATATTAATCGATATATCGATATTAGGTACTTTAATGTATTATAAAATAACTATTAAATTACTGCGAAGTACCCTGATTGGTACTGGAAATCTTTATCCGTACTTTAAATAAAAAGAACTTTGTAGTACTTTTATGGAACTTCAAAGTAACCATAAGGTACGCTACAAATATGGATACGGCAATACTGAAAAGCTATAGGGTACTGATCCTCTATATTGAATAACCGGGCCAGATGATATGCTAACGCAGGCAGACAATCTTATATTAAAAATCCCGCGCAGGATCACGCGCGTTGCCCATCACTAGTTTAACATTTTAATCACGAGTTATATAAACAATCAAAAAGCATTAAAGCACAATAACTTGATTATATTGCTATATTAGTTTTAGCACACTGATCACATTTGAATATAAAGATGATTTTATTGGTTGGTAGATCGACATAAAACTACGAACTGCAAGAATCGCTGAGAAAATTAGTGATTATCAGATAATCAGGGCGGCAAAAATTCTGACCAAAAATTTACGAAAAAAATGAAAAAATCTAGAAATCAATCATCTAAATATTTGGTGGAATGCAATTTTTCTTGATATTTGCTAACATATTCGCTATTTTTTATTAATCATGTTTTTATCTATTGCGGAGCAATTGTTCATGTTCTTGCACTTGTACTTGCACCTGCACTTGAGACCATTATACAAAATGATTTCAAATTCGTGAGACATTTGATTGACTTTCTAGCCCAAAATAGTTTGTAAATATTTGGTAATCAAACAAGTAAATTTGGCAAATTCACGTTTCACAATTTAGAGAGTTGTTTAAGGGCGTTAAAAAATGATATCATGATTACTCAAAGTTATAATTACTCGACCATGAAATCATCTGTTAGTTTCCCACGTTTAGGTCACATTTTCCAGATTCAACCAATCAAAAATGTTAAAGCGAACAGACCCAGAATTGAAGTATAGAGATTTAATTTTTTCTTATTAATATTGTTTTTTTTATCTATTACGGAGTAATTGTTCTTGCACTTGCATTTGTTATTGCACTTGTGCTTGTTCTTGAACTTTAAGTTATTAATTGTGACAGATTAAAATGAAATCAGATTAAAATGAAATATGAATAGTATAAAAAATCTGACAAGCCACCAAAAAAATAAATTTTTTTGGGCACATTTTTAGGGTTAGGGTTTAAAGTTAGAAGTTAGTTTAGAGTAGAGTTTATATTAAACAAGTATAAGTGGGCTTTAAAAGGTTAAATAGAAACCCATATTTCATTTTAATCCGGTTTCATTATATTCTGCGACAATAGTTGATGAATTTGGATTGTGATGATCAGTATCGCTGAGAAACATAGTGATTATCAGATAATCTGGTTGACAATAATTCCGGCCAAAAATTTTTTTAAAAATAGGAAAATTCTAGAATCAACCATCTAAATCTATAGCGGGCTAATAATTTTCTTAGTAATTGGCTAACATATTCACTATTTTTTTTATATATCTTTTTAGTTCTTCGAAGCAGTTGTTATTGTTATTGTTATTTTCTTGCACTTGCACTTGCAAGAACAATAACATATTGAGACTATATAAAACACTTTCAAATCTATGAAGCATTTAAGCCATTTTTTCGCTAAAATAGGTTGTAATTATTAAGCAATCAAACAACAAAAACAAATTTGGCAAATAAACGTTTCACGATTTTAAGAGAGTTGTTTAAGGGCTCGGATCCAAGCACTATCGTGATGGTCGTACCTGGCCTTTTAGCCATCCCTTTTTTTTAGTAATTTTACTAAATTTGGCAAATATTCGTTTCACATTATAAACGTTTCTTTATTGTGTTAATTTTCATGAGAATCACGGGTTAATCTAATCGACTTTGTTCCTGGAATTTCCGACACATTCTGACCCGGAAATTTGGATCCTTCCGTAAAAAATAAGTGAATTCAATTTAATGTTAAAAGTCTCTTATAGAATAAAGAATAATATCAGATATACAGTAGTACGTCATTATACTTAAATAAATGCAAATAATCGTTTTTAATGGTAATTACGATATTAATGTATGTTACAGAAACTCCGAATTAATTAATTAAAGTTGACATTAAGGATAAATTTGGTCTGTTTATTTATTTTTGCAAGTTTTTTAATTTCTTGGTGTGTTTTATATAATATATTTATTTAGAGTTAGCTATAAAATCATTATCATATCATATGGAAAATTAAAGACATTATACTAAACCTAATAAAAACCATTTTAATAGTGAAAGACTTTTTCTTTTTAAGACTGCCTGACAACATCACAGAGCTTTACTATTGCTCTGCATCGTACAATGTACGTGAGAACGCATTCCGTTACAATCAGGTAGCTGCGCGACGTAGCACATTAAAACATAACTAAGATATCAATTTTTGAACACAGGTTATTAAATAATCGATTTTTAATAACTGGTTTAAAACATGTTTAACATAATTTAGAATTCACAACGTATGTGAAAACTTGCAGCTATAAAAAAATAAGATTTTTGCAACCGCATACCGTTCTTCATACATTTGGTTTCAATCGTTTCTAGTACTGTTGTAATTCAGAAAAAAGGTTTTGACGTAATGGCTTCTAAATTTTGTGGCATCGTCGAAGAAATTTCAAATTATTATCAGAAAGATTTTACACACACTGCCGTTGAGGAGTATACACTGGAAACACTTATCCCTTATGAATCGTTAAAGGGAAAAACCGTGCTAGATCTCGCTTGTCAACTTGGTTTGACTAGTAGATTAGCCGTTAAACTCGGAGCAGAAAGTGTAATAGGAGTTGATATCTCTCCTAAAATGGTTGATATTGCAAAAAAATTTGAAGAAGAAACTGGTGGTTCAAAAATCAAATATATAGTAAGAGATGTTGTTGATATAGATAAACTTGGAGAATTTGATGTAGTTTGGGGAATGTTTTTGCTTTTGCATGCTAAAAATATTGATAACCTGAAAAAAATGATTCAGGTAGCTTATAATAATCTTAAGGTAAATTTGAAGTTTCATTTCACAACTTAATAAAATTTGATAACTTATTCATAATTTTGATAGTAGCCAGGTTCCCATTTCATTGCCTTTGTGCTTCAACCTGATGTTGGTGAATCGTGGCCACAAGACAATACACAAATTAAAAAGTACGGGAGGGAAATTAAATTGACATCGAACGATGAACCTCATGATGGAGATGAAGTAATTGTAACTTTATATACTAATGATGATGACCAAAAATTTAATATAAACGCTTATTGGTATAGTCGTAAAACTCTTTTGACATTGTTTGAAGAAACTGGATTTGTGAACGTCAAGTTTCAAAAGCTTCAAGTTAAACCCGAAGACTATGCTAAAAATGGGGAAGAATTTTGGAGATATATGTTAGAACGCCCTTGCCTTGTCCCTATTACAGCAGAAAAAAAATTAGGCAATTAAATTAGTTTAACCATTTTATATCATAATTCATTTCTATTTTATAGCTAGTTTATATTAACGAAAATAGGAGACTTATCACTCAGCACATAAATCTTAAGACTTGTCATAAATATAAATATGAAGTACACAAACAAGAGTTATTAAGATTTTTATTTTTTTCTTTTATATAGCTCTTAGTCTCGCTTCGAACAGTTTTTTTACAAATCTAGTTCTCCATTTTTTTTTTTTTTTTTAAATCATAAACGTTGTTAACAAAAAAAAATCGATTTCAATTTATATTATACTTGTATTAAAATATATTATTATTTTTACAGAATACGTTCGTTTCAAACTATAAATTTTTTTTTTTTTACTAAATATTTGCATAATTTTGAAAATTTTGAATTTATGCACATCTTTCGTTCTTGAATTCTAGCGCAACAATCTTATGGAAGTTCCGTAAATTACCGTATACAAGATCCCCATATAGCTAATCCACCATGGATTAGACCCAGAAGTAAACCACAAAATCTATATTAATCAAATGCGATATTTTTCAAATAGTTAGATTGCCTATTATAAATACAATGTGTGTATGTACTTGAATTTTATCTTTCATTATATAAACTCTCAGGTGTACTAGGTCCGGGTCTAGTATATGGTTTAAAAATTGGTGGAATGTAACAGACCCGGTCTTGTATACAGTAATTTACGGTACCTGTGAAGTTGCTACGTATATATGTAGGTTGCTTGGCGAAGTTTTTGATATGTATTCACACCCCACTTAGCACATGCATTATCCAATAAGATACAGGATTGTCGGAAGAACGGCATGAAATTTTTAATATCACTCTGTTCCTGGTACTACAGTGCGGGAGCCCTTAAATCAACTAATCATATATAGACGGCCAAATTTTGGGTTGGGTCAGAGCCAATAGAATTGCAGAAATTTTGCGAATAAAAAAAAAAAACAGAAATATAATATAACAAGACAAAAAAAAACCCTTTAACTTTGAGTTGGAGCAAATAAAATTGCAAAAAAAAAGAAATTTACAAATAAAAAAACTTAGCATTAATTATTTTTTAAAAATTTTTTAATTTTTTTAAACCTTTTTTTATAATTCCGGCCGGCATTATGGTAATGCTGGCCAAAATTATAATGGCCAAATTTTATTGCTATTAATAAATTTAGTTAACTTTAAATAATCTAAAATTTTGTTTATGAAACTACTTTTTATATGTAAAAAAAATTGCTTGCTAAATTTTACTATATATAAAGCTCTATTTTAATCTCTAACCTTTACCCTTACTCAAATATTAAAGAGATTTAATTTTTATTTAATACAAACTGTTTGTTTTGTTTATTTTATGCATTGTAGATCACTGGTGATAATCACTACAGGTAATATAAAGTAATTTTTTTAAATAAATATAAATAAAATGCTTTAATATTGTAAATTGTAATTGATTGTAGTAAAGCTATTAATGCTTGATATTTGTCTAAATTGTTTTGTAATAAAAGTTATAAATAATTTGCAATACAAGATCTAAGTAGATTACTAGCAATTCTACTAACTAATTTGAACAACAAACCACAAATAATTTTTTAATATTGTAGTATTGGGATGTTAATAAAGATAAAGATATAGATATTGAAAAGTTTGATAATTATAATAAGTTGTTTAAAGCAAAAGAAAGCTAAATCTTTAAAAAATATATATATACCAATTTCATATATGTGTAGAGCTAGTTGAGGCATGATCAATAAAGATAATTTATATATTTGTTTGTTCTGGGTTAAAAAAACTACATTATAATAAAATTATAACTTTAAATTGCATATTATATTATATAGCAAAAGTAGATACAGAAATAATAGAAAAATAGTTGTTAGAGAAAGAAAATAAAAAATAATAAATTTAGAATTATTAGCAATAATAAAGAAACAACAAACAAAATAAAAGAGAAAGACTTACCTATTGTGACCCAGTCTGAAAAGTTCAATAATTATAAATTAGGAAGTAGATATAATAATGAAATATATAGAACGAAAATATATTAGTAGTTAAAAATTACAATGAATCTAAAGATAACAATAAGATTTTCAAACTGTATCCCTTAAACTGTCCATTTTAGCAAGCAAATTTGGTTTACAAAATTTTAAATTTTTAGTATTTGATTTAATTTTGTCATAATTTAATATATTTAAAAAAATTTTATACAATAATATTTGAAAATAAAGAATATAAAATAGGAATATTTATTTTTATTAATTTATAAAAAAAAAGTAATGCTGTCTATATAATAAAAATATTTAAAATTTTAAAAAAAAAATTGTAAGTGAAATTTTGTCTTCACTTTTTGACAAACTTTTTATAATTTAATTCCTATATCTATAATCTTAATACAAAAATATAGAATTAGTTTAATAAACAACTTTAATTAGTAAAATTTTTAAACTTTATAAATAAAATGTTAATTTTAATTAGTAGTAAACCCTTTTTTTTTGAGTCAGGAACATATAAAAATTTGCTAATTTTAAAAAGGGAATAATGTTATAGTGCTATAGCATTTTAGTGCTATAGTGCTATAGTGCTATGTTTTTTAATAAATTTATTTTGTGTACTCAGGATGGTATATAATCAGTAATCATAGTGATAATCAGTATTTTTTGGTTTTATTTTTGTATTTCTATTTCAATATTTATTAAAATATTCTTCTCTTTAGGCTGTAGATAATTTCATTATTGGTGTCGCCGTTCCGGGCATCATCATACTTGGTGTTATGGTTTCTAGCATCGTAGTTCGGGTGTCGTCGTCATTACAAAAGCAATTGTTATTGGAACTAATGGCAGTGTGTGCAGGTAATTTGTTGTTGATGTCGTCCCTTTGGTGCACTGTTCTAATGTTGTCGCTACTAATATATGGAGTTTTCGATTTTGGTGTTGTGTTTTTTCACGTCGTCGTTGACGGAATCTAGAGGTCTGACTTGATGAATACTATTCACGGAATATTCACTGAATATTTGAATATTCGAATATATAATTTTTCACTGAATGAATATTCGAATATTTAAAATTTCACTAAATATATTCATTGAATATTCATTGAATATAATATATATATAGGGACTGCCTATTTCCACTGTGGTATTTTGCTATTTTCACCATGTTATATGAAAAGTTACTATTTTTAGATTTTAATATAATATTGTATATTATAATTTAATGATTTTTAATAGGCCCAACTTGATTTAGGTCACCAAAACAAGACATGTGTAATGTTATATGACATTAGCAGTGTGTAACCAAAAATTATTTTTACGAAAACAATGCACCGGGCCTTTGTATAACATACGTGCATATGTCGTGTAACCAGTATATGTACTGTGATTGGATGTTGCTTTGAACCTAGATTTAGGATTAGGGTGGGCCGGAATTATGTCTAACCCGCTGGGGTATTATCATTATAGTGCCCACAAGCATTAAGCTTAATGCTGCCCAACCCAACCAAAATAAGACTTGTGTAACGTTATACAACATTAGTGGCATGTACCCAAATTTATTTTTGCAAAATCAGTGCACCGGGCCTTTGTGTAACATAAGTACATATACCGTATGTTGCCGAAAATAAGCTACCTTTTTTTGCCGATTTTTAACAAAAAAACCATGGGTAGCTTATTTTCGGGTTATTTACTATTTTAAGTAATTTAAAGCACAACAAAGAGGTAGCTTATTTTCGAACACAAAATCTAACAAGTAAAATAGATAAATAAATATGCTGTAGACAATAAATAAATATGCTGTAGGCAATAAATAAATATGTTATAAACAATAAATAAACATGCAGAAAAAAATCGGGGGTTACTTATAAAATGATCAATTATAACCGCTATATAGTAAAGTCTAAATTTTACTAAGCAAATCGATTATAACCTTGTTCAGCAGATCAAAATACGCGTACCCTAAAAATTTCATAAAAATCGGAGAACTTTTTATTATTTGACTTTTAATTTTTACGTTCAACGGTTTTTTTTTTGTAAAAAAAAACCGGTGAACGTAAAAATTAAACGTCAAATAATAAAAAGTTTTCCAATTTTTATGAAATTTTTAGGGTACGCGTATTTTGATCTACTGAACAAGGTTACTTATGCGACTTTGATCGATTTACTTAGTAAAATTTAGACTTTACTATGTAGCAATGTTTATCGATCGTGGGGGTAGCTTATTTTCGGAACTAAAAATTTTGTTAAATATCTTTTGGTGCGACAAAGAGTTGCTTATTTTCAGGTCAAAGGCATTTTGACGTTTTTGGATCAAAACTGGGGGTAGCTTATTTTAGGAGGTAGCTTATTTTCAGCAATATACGGTATTATTTTGAATTCTAAAAATAGAAAATCTTGTGTAATCTAGTGGAAATAGCAAATACCATAGTGAAATAGTAGCCCCCTATATATATATAATTTTATAATTTTATAATTTTATTTTATTTTTTAATAATTTATTTGCAATTTTATTGGCTAATTTAAGTAAGATATTATATAATTTTTAAAATTAAAATATATTTAATATTCAATGAATATTCAGTGAATATTTATTGTCGCAGATCATAATTTAAAATGAAATCTACATTCTATACTTAACTCGCTAGCCTTCTAAAACCCATTAATACTTGTTTATTATAATTTTTTTTAAAACTAACCCTAACCCTAAACCCCTAACCCTAAAAAATGTACCCAAAAAAATTTAGTTTTCGAGATTTTATACTATCATTTCATTTTAATCTGGATTTCATTATGATTTGTCACATTCATTGAATATTTTTAAAATTTTTGAACAATATTCGAATAAAAAAATATTGAACAAATGAATATTTAAACACTTATTTTTTGACCAAGTCAGACCTCTAATGGAATCATCATTAGTGGTGCGTGATGTATTGTTAGTACTGATGTTCCAGTGGGTTTCCAGTAACTACACTAGTTAGGATAATTACATTGGATTTTGTTGTTCCGGTTCTTGAGGTATTCGTGAAAGTGTAGTTTTTTTTTATTATAAACACGTTTACAATAACTAACTTTTTTTTCTTTTGATCGTTGCATATCAGTTTTCTGGTGCTATTTGAAGATATAATTGTCGGTCGTTATTGGAGTTATGAAAAATTTTCAGCATTATTATTGGAGCAGTGTACTTCGTTGCTAGTATTTGTTGTCTTTATTAGAGTCACGAATATTTCGTCATTTGTAGACACTATTTTTGTTATTTTGTTCGTTAAGTGGTGTCATCATAATATCTTCACAAATAATGATACAATTAATCCGGAATTTAGGGTTAGGGTAAGCGATTGAGTTAGAGGTTAGGGTTAGAGTTAGAATAAGCAATTTAGTTAGTGGTTAGGGTTAGGTTTAGGGTAGGCTTTATATTAATTGTATTTTTTTTCGCAATGATGTAATCAATCATTATAATTTTATTAATAAAATTGATCAATCTGATATGCAAATCATGTAATAAAAATTTTTAGTTACGTGATTTATAGTTTTATTATTTTAAAATTTCTAGTGATATTATAACTTCAGGTTGCCTACTATCATTTACATTATAGTAAGTTAGTAGTATCCAAAAAATTTTGCTTTTTGGTACTCAAGCTAATCTGACAATTTGGATTCAGACCTCAGATTGAACCTTTGAAGTATTAATATTATAGCAACAATTACAATCCAAGCAATTTTACTTGGTATATCGGTTAGCAGGTTTTGGTGATTTCGGGCAAAATTATTTGAGTCAGATTGACTCAGGTTACACAAAATACAAAAATTTTGGCCATTATCAATTCGTTCACAACTCAATATAACTATTTAGGGATTGTGAACTGTTATTCGGTTAACCGCCTATTATCGTTTATTTATTTTATATGGTTAAACGAGTAAACAATTAATCATTTAACGTTTGTTTAATGACTCACATAGAGACAAACAAATATACATGTGGTAACAGGCAATTAGCATGTATAAACGATTAATAAGTAATTAAATAGTTATACAATTAAACTGTTAAACGGTTATATGACGATTACAATTAAATAGTTAAGTGATTATATGATTATACGATCATTATTCATGAGCAGTTCTAAACCCTATAAGGCCACTCCAATTTAAATCTATATTTAATATAACCCTCTCTCTAGATTGAGCAAATTATGGGGGGAGTTAAACAACATATATATATATAACTTTTAGATTCAAATTTCACTTTTCATATTACTAAAATGAACCCATATAGAAAGATTACCAAAATTAGAGTAGTTGCAAGATACAGTCATGCTAAACCTTGGAACATTATATAAGTTAGTTAGAATTAATTAGTAAAATTTTATGAATCATAAGATTTTATAGAATTTTATTAATAAAATTTTATAAAATCTTATTATACACAAATTTTTATTAATTAATTCTAACTTTATGCACTAAGTAAACATGTACAGCACCTAAAAATACATCAAATCGGCAGGGTTATTTTTATTTTACTTGAAATTTGGAGAATAGATGCATAATTTTGGATTTTTGATCAAAAAAGTCAAATTTAAGCATCTTTTCTCCAAATTTCAAGTAAAATAAAAACAAGACTGCCGATTTAATGTATTTTTAGGCCCTGAACAAGTTTACTTAGTGAATTAAGTTAGAATTAATTAGTAAAATTTTATGAATCATAAGATTTTATAGAATTTTATTAATAAAATTTTATAAAATCTTATAATACACAAATTTTTATTAATTAATTCTAACTTTATGCACTAAGTAAACTTGTACAGCACCTAAAAATACATCAAATCGGCAGGGTTATTTTTATTTTACTTGAAATTTGGAGAATAGATGCATAATTTTGGATTTTTGATCAAAAAAGTCAAATTTAAGCATCTTTTCTCCAAATTTCAAGTAAAATAAAAACAAGACTGCCGATTTAATGTATTTTTAGGCCCTGAACAAGTTTACTTAGTGAATTAAGTTAGAATTAATTAGTAAAATTTTATGAATCATAAGATTTTATAGAATTTTATTAATAAAATTTTATAAAATCTTATAATACACAAATTTTTATTAATTAATTCTAACTTTATGCACTAAGTAAACTTGTACAGCACCTAAAAATACATCAAATCGGCAGGGTTATTTTTATTTTACTTGAAATTTGGAGAATAGATGCATAATTTTGGATTTTTGATCAAAAAAGTCAAATTTAAGCATCTTTTCTCCAAATTTCAAGTAAAATAAAAACAAGACTGCCGATTTAATGTATTTTTAGGCCCTGAACAAGTTTACTTAGTGAATTAAGTTAGAATTAATTAGTAAAATTTTATGAATCATAAGATTTTATAGAATTTTATTAATAAAATTTTATAAAATCTTATAATACACAAATTTTTATTAATTAATTCTAACTTTATGCACTAAGTAAACTTGTACAGCACCTAAAAATACATCAAATCGGCAGGGTTATTTTTATTTTACTTGAAATTTGGAGAATAGATGCATAATTTTGGATTTTTGATCAAAAAAGTCAAATTTAAGCATCTTTTCTCCAAATTTCAAGTAAAATAAAAACAAGACTGCCGATTTAATGTATTTTTAGGCCCTGAACAAGTTTACTTAGTGAATTAAGTTAGAATTAATTAGTAAAATTTTATGAATCATAAGATTTTATAGAATTTTATTAATAAAATTTTATAAAATCTTATAATACACAAATTTTTATTAATTAATTCTAACTTTATGCACTAAGTAAACATGTACAGCACCTAAAAATACATCAAATCAGCAGGGTTATTTTTATTTTACTTGAAATTTGGAGAATAGATGCATAATTTTGGATTTTTGATCAAAAAAGTCAAATTTAAGCATCTTTTCTCCAAATTTCAAGTAAAATAAAAACAAGACTGCCGATTTAATGTATTTTTAGGCCCTGAACAAGTTTACTTAGTGAATTAAGTTAGAATTAATTAGTAAAATTTTATGAATCATAAGATTTTATAGAATTTTATTAATAAAATTTTATAAAATCTTATAATACACAAATTTTTATTAATTAATTCTAACTTTATGCACTAAGTAAACATGTACAGCACCTAAAAATACATCAAATCAGCAGGGTTATTTTTATTTTACTTGAAATTTGGAGAATAGATGCATAATTTTGGATTTTTGATCAAAAAAGTCAAATTTAAGCATCTTTTCTCCAAATTTCAAGTAAAATAAAAACAATACTGCCAATTTAATGTATTTTTAGGCTCTGAACAAGTTTACCTAGTGAAATAAGTTAGAATTAATTAGTAAAAGTTTATGAATCATAAGATTTTATAGAATTTTATTAATAAAATTCTATAAAATCTTATGATTCACAAAATTTTACTAATTAATTCTAACTTATTGCACTAGGTAAACTTGTTCAGAACCTAAAAATACATTAAATCGGCAGTATTGTTTTTATTTTACTTGAAATTTGGAGAAAAGATGCTTAAATTTGACTTTTTTGATCAAAAATCCAAAATTATGCATCTATTCTCCAAATTTTAAGTAAAATAAAAATAACTCTGCCGATTTGATGCATTTTTAGGTGCTGAACATGTTTACTTAGTGCATAAAGTTAGAATTAATTATTAAAAATTTGTGAATTATAAGATTTTATAGAATTTTATTAATAAAATTCTATAAAATCTTATGATTCACAATATTTTACTAATTAATTCTAACTTATAGCACTAGGTAAACTTGTTCAGAACCTAAAAATACATTAAATCGGCAGTATTGTTTTTATTTTACTTGAAATTTGGAGAAAAGATGCTTAAATTTGACTTTTTTGATCAAAAATCCAAAATTATGCATCTATTCTCCAAATTTCAAGTAAAATAAAAATAACCCTGCCGATTTGATGCATTTTTAGGTGCTGTACATGTTTACTTAGTGCATAAAGTTAGAATTAATTAATAAAAATTTGTGTATTATAAGATTTTATAAAATTTTATTAATAAAATTCTATAAAATCTTATGATTCATAAAATTTTACTAATTAATTCTAACTTATTTCACTAGGTAAACTTGTTCAGAGCCTAAAAATACATTAAATCGGCAGTCTTGTTTTTATTTTACTTGAAATTTGGAGAAAAGATGCTTAAATTTGACTTTTTTGATCAAAAATCCAAAATTATGCATCTATTCTCCAAATTTCAAGTAAAATAAAAATAACTCTGCTGATTTGATGTATTTTTAGGTGCTGTACATGTTTACTTCGTGCATAAAGTTAGAATTAATTAATAAAAATTTGTGTATGATAAGATTTCATAAAATTTTATTAATAAAATTCTATAAAATCTTATGATTCATAAAATTTTACTAATTAATTCTAACTTATTTCACTAGGTAAACTTGTTCAGAGCCTAAAAATATATTAAATCAGCAGAATTGTTTTTATTTTACTTGAATTTTGAAGAAAAGATGCTTAAATTTGACTTTTTGATCAAAAATCAAATTTTAAGCAAAATAAAAATAACTCAGCCAATTTGATGCATTTTTAGGTGCTGAATATGTTTACTTAGTGCATAAAGTTAGAATTAATTAATAAAAATTTGTGTATTATAAGAATTTATAAAATTTTATTAATAAAATTATATAAAATCCTATTATGATTCATAAAATTATCACCAGAATTTGCACGGGGATTACTATCGATTTTTATCATTATTGGATAGTAATCGATTTAAATCCCCCCTGACGAGGACTATCGATTAAGATAGTAATCAATAATAATCGGTAATAATCGATAGATATCAGATTAAAAATTAGGAATAACAATACTATTATACTGTATACTTATTTTTAAACATTTTATAGATTTTCGAATGTTTTCGCATATTTTCACAAGGTTTCGCAATTTAATATAAAATTTTATATTTTTTATTTATTATTATTATTAAACATTATATTTAATTAAAAATATATTTTAATCAATATTATATATTTTATTATATATTATTTTACATTTTTTACGAAAAAATGAAAAAAATGACAAAAAAAAATAAAACCAAAAAAACTAAACTCAAAAAATAATGAAAAAAACAAACCGAAAAAAATAGTAATATTTTGAACCCTTTCGCACTTCATCGCATAATGCTAGCTCTATATACTGATTTTTTTCACTCTGCAATTAGCTATTATTTCTTCTCTTCTTTGTTTTAATTATAATATTCACTTATATTTGCTGATATTCATTCATATTCGCTACTTCCTAAAATAAAAAAATGGTAAAAAAAATAAAACCAAAAAAAATGAAAATGAAAAAATAGTTATATTTTAAACTACTTTCATACTTCGTCGCATAATACTAGCTCTATATACTTATTTTTCTTACCCTGTAGTTAGCTATTATTTCTCTTCTTCTGTTTAACTATCATATTCGTTTATATTTGCTCATATTCGCAACTTTCTAAAAAGTGCTATAAAAAAAACAAACAAAAAGCAAAAAACGAAACTGAAAAAAATAATAAAAAAAACACAACCAAAAAAAATAAACTATTATATTTGCTTATATTCGCTCATATTCTATTATATTCACTTATATTTGTGACTTTAGAAATCGTCAAAGGTTTTCACAAAGTGCCGGAATAAAATAAATTAATAAAAATAAAACAAAAAAACAAAAACAATAAACATGAAACGAAAATAAATAAAACGAAATCTTGCAAAAACTTGCGTAAACTTGCGAAAACTTGAGTTCTTGAAATTTAGAAATTGCTTGCTGGAGAAATTAGTTGTGTGTTCTTGCAAAGTATTAAAAGGCTGGGTTGGCCTGCGCTAAGTGCTGAAAAGCCGTTGAATTTCTTGCAAAGTGCTAGTGGTAAAGTGTAGAAATAAAATAAATAAAATAAAATAAAATTAAAAATAAAAAAAATATGAGATAAAAAAAACAAAAACGAAGCTAAAAATAATGAAACAAAACCAAAAAAAAACAAAAGGAAAATGAAGAAACAATGTAAAATTGATAGAAGATCTAAATTATAAACAAAAAAAATAAACAAAGATCTAATCTGATCTTGTAGTACAATCATCAAAAATTATCGAACCATTTTAAAAATATTAGTCAAACGTGTCCTTGATATGATCCAGGTTACAGATCGTCCTAAATATTAAAAATAAAAAGAAAGAGAAAAAAAAAGAGAGGAAAAAAAGGGAAAGAAGACAGAGAAAAAAAAAAAGAGAGGGA
>QKWP01000245.1:97517-182293 GCA_003550325.1 Gigaspora rosea
TTTTTTTTTTTTTTTTATGTATCCAAATTAAAGTATAATGCTAATTATTGATTAATAACACAATGATCGATATATAGCGATTTTGATTAGTTCGATAATAATCAATAATTGATTTATATCGATTACTTGCCTATTTTTCGTTATTAATCGATTTTTGATATATATCGATTTATAACAAGTTAATTGATATATAAGGTTTAATTTTAATTGATATAAATCGATTATGCATTATAAATCGATATATATCTGCTTAAAATATTTCGTGATGATTTTACTAATTAATTCTAACTTCATGCACTAAGTAAACTTGTCAGCACCAAAAAATAAATATAAGTATATTTAGACTCAGACCAGTCTGTATAAAATTTAGAAACTGAGTCTGGTCTGATCCTGGACCAGACCTGAACCGGACCTATTCCGATCCTGACTGGACCCAAACCGGACCAATCATTTGTTGTTAAGCCCCCCTCTAAAAAATTTTGATCTTGTAATGTTAAACAAAGAATTAAATTGGAGTGGCCTAACTGTTAAACATGTATAAATTATATAGTATATAAGTTATAATAAATTATAGATAAAACCATAGCACTATAGTGCTATGGCGTTATAATGCTATAGCGCTATAAAATAAATCACTTTAAAAATTTTTAGAATAGATTGAATTTAAAATTAAAATTTTTTAATGGACAAAAAGGCATGCATGCTGCAATGTGCCTGTATATCGCACCCCAACGATTTACCAATTAAATTTGAAGATCAGGTATAACGTGCAAATTTTCTTTGTGTAACAAAATAAAGAAATTTTTCTAAAATTTGTAATATCAAAAAATTTTATCTACTTAACCACCTTTCACGCTCTAACAAAAAAAATTCCTTGCAAAATTTTGTATATACTATCACCTACTCTCTAACTTCTAGCACTAACCCTTACCATAACCTTATATTAATTTAAAATTTTGTTATTGTTATAGAACATTTGTCATTTGTTACATGGATCTACAATATATGTTTACATATATGTGTGCTAAGCATAGCAGAAGTTCATTTTGATTAGCTAAAATTAAACTAAATATGATTGGCAATGATCTTTTTTTTTATACAGTCAACTAATTTTTAAAGTACTTTTATAAGAAAATCATCATGTTATATGAGAAATTTTTTTTTGTAATACATAATGTAGAAATCAACTTGAGTCGTTAGTATTTTACCTTGGGGTTTACTGTTTTTTAACTTGGGATACAGTGGGATACAGAAGTTTCAAGATCTAGATGAGAAGCAAAGATTTTAAAAGGTCGAAAGGTAGTTTGGCGACCTAAGCAATTGGTGAGTGAAGTTGCAAGATTTTATTTCTACTAGTTTTGCTTGCCTAATAAAAAATATTATTTTGAACTACATTCTAAACTGTACTTTAATTTTTTTTGTTATATTTATTTAGGTTATAAGTATAGCTTATAAATACAGTACAAAGTCTATAGTAGTAGTGGTTAGAAATGTTCTCGTATCTTGAATCTAGTTTAATAATGTATTACAAAACTTAATTGTTTATTGTAAATTAATATACTTATTATGAAAAGAATAGTATATACATTGTGAAAGATGAATTAAAGTAGCTATTATGAGCAAATTAATGTGTTGTAGTCTATAATACGCATCTTCAGAAAGTATTAACTAATTTTTTGAAAGCAATANGATGAATTAAAGTAGCTATTATGAGCAAATTAATGTGTTGTAGTCTATAATACGCATCTTCAGAAAGTATTAACTAATTTTTTGAAAGCAATAAATTCTCGTCCAGGTATGGCCGATACTTTATCTGTAGTACAATCAACATTTTTTCTGGGGTTTTTAACAACCAATTCCACTATGCTTGTGTGCGATGAATTAGCATATCGCAGGGTGCATTGCATATATTTACCCTTTTAATAATATTAAAATTAAATTACAAATTTTACAAGATAATAACTAATTATAACTCAAATTTTTATTTGGGTAGATTGAAGAAGAGTGAACCCAGTGATCACAACATCATATGACTAACATTCAGCTTAATTTAGGGTTAGATTAAGGATATTTTTAGGCAATTTTGTTTTAATTCTGGTAAACAAATGATTTCATTATTTGTTATCATGTGATTGTCAATCACTGTGTTAACTGTTCTTCAAGTGACACAAATTTTTATTCCGATCTTGCTCTTTTTTTATGTTCATTCATTTTCTTTTTTGGAATTTTTTGAGACTTTTGCATCCATATTTCTTAATTCCGCCCGACAATACCCTCCCTGGCCTAAATTATATATACTCTAATTTTTTATAAAATTTAGATGGGATAAAATGCGAATGATTCCGAAACATGCGCATGAATGCGCACTAATACACCGATTAAGGAATCATGCGACGCATGAAACCCATCTCTAACTGTATCTACACTTTAAAATCAATAGATACGAATGTAGTAACAATTATTATTACCGGAACTTTTATAGCATTGGTATAACGATTATGCCAACACACTATTGGTTGTACAATGGTATAACGATTATATGCAAACAAACTATTGCTGTTACAATGTAAGTTACAGGTAAATTTGTATGTAACGTACGTACATGTAGGGTACAAAAAAATTCTAATAAAATTTCGTGCTTTTAGATTAGGGACAGAATCTTGCAATTAGGTTAGAGTTAGAAAATATTATTATATAATAAAACTTTACAACACGTAAAAACCGGTTCATAGACTAAATTTTTGGTTATAAACGTTTGTCTTGCATTACGGCTGATCTTGAAATTTGGTTGGTCAATAAAATTTTTTATCCCAAATCCTGGGGTCTGCATAAATCACATAATTTATGATTTCCCGCACGCATAATTTTGCAATGATCGGATAATTCTGGACACTCTACCGGCCGGATACTTGGGTAGTTGTGATTTATTTCAAAGTCACGTTAAAATTCTCTGATTGGCTGATCTTTGATTAGCATATAATTTCCGGATCTGGATTTAAATACTATAACCTAGACTTAATTACTTGATAGTTCGCGATTCATGCATAATCATATACTGTAGTCTCTTGAGATAATATCTATCTGATTAAACCTTATTAAAGTTCTTTATAATCATATACATTGCCTCACTTGACAGTTACGGCCACACACAGTGAAAAGCACCGGAACCCGTCCGATCTCCGAAGTTAAGCCACTGATGGCCCAGTCAGTACTATGGTTGGGGACAACATGGGAATACTGGGTGCCGTAACTTTTTTTTTTCAGAAACATTATAAATTTCTTTAACCTGAACGTACGCTTAATCGACGTTTGTATTGGCGAAATGCTCGAATTAAAAGGTCAGCTAAATATCAATCTTAGATTTTAATGGATTACGTCTTATAAAGCTTTTATAAGGCTAAAAAGTACGTGCGTCAACTAAAATTTTTTACATAGAATTGTCGGTGCATCTAGGATTATTTATCTGCCTTAAGTTACGTGTTTACTAAAATAAGTGTTATCAATAGTTTGTCACTTGATTTAAAATTTTAATTGATGAGTTTGCTTTTATAAGAAAATTGATCTGTAAAAAAAGAGCTGTTCAAAACATATCAATTATATTGTTAAAATAAAATTTTCATTATATTTTTTTTTTGTTATTAAAAAATTCATTAATTGTTTTTTTTATTTCTATCATTATAAGTTTATTAATCCTAATTACACTTTTTAGCAACTTGAATTTATAAAAAATATACAAATCATATAATGCGTTATATGTTTTTTTTTTGTTTTTGCAGATCCTATAATTTGTAATTATGTATAGTCAACTCTATGTAAACTTGTAAAAACCAGACTCTTAAAGACATGCATTTAAAGAACGACTAAAAAATTGCATTTATATGTATTCAGGCCAGAATTTGAGGCTGCAATTAGAAAAATGACCAATTAAAGTAATTCTTGTCTTAAGTTGATAATAATAAATACAGTTTATCGTACAGGTCTTATGTGACAACCCGTGTTTTTATTGCGAATTAGTTATTTTAATAAAGGCAAAACTGAATTTAGCTTTATTTTGTTAAATGAAGACTACATTTTAGTTAAAATTCTTATAGTTGGTAATTTTAATGTTCTTACAGTGGGTGAAGACTTTGTTTGGTTTGTTGGTAGTTTTTAAAATTTTTATAGCAGTCAAAACTATATATTATCAGGTTATTTTTAAGATCCTCATACTATATTTCAGTCGAACATTGAATATTTTAAAATTTTCATAGTTAGTGAAAAACTTTTAGTTAGGTCATTTTAAAATTCATATAGTTGGGAGAAGGCTATATTATCGAACGATTTTAAAGTTTTTAAAACCAGGCGAACTATATTCTTTTAAAAATTTGTAGCTGGCAAAGACTATATTGGGTAAATTTTAAAATCTCACAATTGGCCAATTTTTAGAATTTTTAATTGTTGGGCGAAGAATTAGTTTGGTCGGAAAGCATTTTTAAAATTCTTATAATCTTGAATTCAAATCCAAAACAAGTTGTTTTCATTTAAGGTTACTTTAAAAGTTTCAAAAAAGAAATAAATATGTTTATATAAAATAATTCATCGGGTTGGTTCTACATTTTAAAGACTTATTTTATCGAAACTGATCTACAAGTTGTTTCGAAGTTTCTTTTTTCACTTTGCAACAAATAAAAACATTGGGCTTTAAGATTGTCAAAAGTATATTGGTCGTTCAAAAAGTTTTGACACTGGTCAATTATTTCGATCATTTAAAAGATATAATTTTAAACCTTAAAATATGCAAAAATATTAGTTATAATAAATATTTAAAAAATTTTTAACCAAGTTTAATCAGGCCGCACAAGATTATATACTTGATTTTCATATCAAAGAACAGTGATCAGTGGCATGGTCGCACGGTTTTTTTTTTTATAATAAAATTTTTTTAAATGATAATAAAAAAAAAACTTAGCAAAGTTTATTTATATAAATTTTTATGCTATTTAGCGTTAGGCCATATAAACTCTTACTATTGGTTTTCATATCAAAAATCTCCTATAGCCCGGCGACTCGGATTTTAATTTTTTTTATTAAAGAATTTTTTTAATATAAATTCTTATTTAAGAAATTTTCATTGTGCGTATAAATCATTAATTACATTAGATGATGAGTAAAAAGATTATTATTAACGGCGTGAATTAAAAACAGCAAAACAAGCTCACCAAAATATTTAACGTTAATTATATTACATGCAGATTATTTCATTCACATTAATTTAGCGATCAAGTATAAAGATGATTTATTATTAGTGAAATTAAAATCAACAAATAAGTTCACAGTTCAGTATAAATAATTATTTATATACCATTAAATTAACTTAGCTGGTGAGTATAAAATTATTTATTTATCAGTGGAATTAAAATTGCTAAATAGATTTACAAGTCAAGACAAATACATACTGTCGCAGGTTAATTTATGACTTTCATCACAAAAAATCCTTGCACAGATGGTAAGCACTAATAGCTTTACTACAACTAATCGCACTTTACAATATTAAGGCAAATATTTTACTTATATTTATTTGAAATATTTATTTATTGTTAAGGATCATAGTGAATGTCAGATCATGGTGAATATTATATATAATTGTGTTTAGAGTGCCTTATATAAAATAAAAACCTTAACCCTAACTCTAATGGGGACCCCAACCCTAAAATCAATTCAGGCTGGTTGGCCTGAAAAAAAATAAATATGGTCAAAATATTCACTATGATCTGACATTCACCATAATCCTTCATATTTATTATACTATATTACTTATTTAGGGTTTTACTTATTTATTTATTTAAGAAAGAGAAGCTAACTGTTCTTTTATTGTTCTCATTTCACACTATTTTGATTACAATTATTACATCACTTAATCATTTGATCATGGATCATTCGAATTATCTTATTTAAGTATGCACTTTGCATTACTGATTCTTATACAACTCTTTCTGGTTAGCACCTGATCAATCATCACATGTATCATGTGCACAAAACATTGATCATTGGTCATTCTATTCTTATTTATAATCAAATACCCTTATGTACAATTTTCTACTATGAAATGAGTTTAGATTTTCTAAAACTTAAGCCCTGAAATTTCTAGCTTCTTCCAAGTATATTTTCTAATACTATTAATACAAATACTCCCAAGAGTTCTATTATTTAATGCAGGTACATCAACAACGCTTTCTCCAATCAAATACACTTACTTTTTAGATTTAGATAAGTGCTTCATTTTCACTTCTTTTTTTGGTGCTATTTGTATAATTTTGTTCTTAAATGTTTCTTTAATGTTTGCTTCTTCTTTACTATTTAAACTATTTATTCTTCCTGGATAAAATATAATATATGCATTACATGCAAAAAACCATCTATTATTATTTATGTTATAACTTCCAAAATCACTTGTACTATATATTTCTATATTTACATAATTTTTCTAATTGCCATTCCATTATGCTCCAACTTATCTACTATCGTCAAACCTCTATAAATGCAACTCGTAGGGACAAGTCTACAATGTGCATTTAGGAATGTTTACATTTGAGAGAGCCAATTAAATTGCAGCTTTAAAAATTAATCATCAAGTTTGTGTAACTTCTATCAAAAACTGTATAATCTATATTAAATACTAAAATTTGATTGGCTACGTTCATATAGAGAGGTTAGTGTGATATAAAATGTTATTCAAGAAAATGTGCATTTACTGAATATAGAATGTGCATTTAGTACTAATAACATCATACAGAAAAGAAAAAATGTGCATTTAGAAAGGCATTGCATTTATAGAGATTGTATTTATGGAGGTCCAACTGTATAATTCTAATACATTTTATTTTCTTTTATCTTCTTCAGTTTCTATTACTAATTTATAATCACAAACAGAATATTTATTATAGCAGGATACTTTATTACAGAATTCATCTGTAGGTATATTCTTGTAATTCAAACCTTTTGTTTAATTTATCAATTTTTTTATTTATAATACTAATAATGCATTTTCTTTTTTATACAACTACTCTATTATAATTTCAATATCTACATCCAATATTAGATTACTCCTTCAACTTAGTTTTGTTACTAGTCATTTCATTATTATACTTCTTGACCCCAAATCCAAATATAGTTGCTATTTTTGTTTATCTACTATGTTTACATGTTATTAGATTTGATTACAGTCGTCTCTCTCTATAATTACCAAGTTTGTCACATCCTATTTTGGTAATTGTATAGAGGTGTGACTATAATATAAATAAAATATCTCATTATGGTCATGTGATTAAAGGCCAATAAGTAATACTATAAAAACATTTAATCTAGTGGCCCAACTTGTTAAAACAACTACTAAAGTGTTTGACTCAATAAGACGAAATCATCCAAATTTAATTACAAAGGCTAAGATTATTAAGGATTTTTCACTCAGATGTTTAAATTTAATCAATTCTTAAACATGTAAAATAATACAAATCCTTAATGATTCAGAAGTATGTAATTTAATTTTAATGAATTTAGGCCCATTAGAATTGTCTTATTGAGATGAACATTTTGGTAGTTGTTATCCAAATTGGGTTATTGAATCAAAAGTTATTTGCTATCAAACCTTTAAAAAACTTTAATAGATAATTTTAAATATATGTGAATATGAATATTGGCCTATCAGATTTTATAATCTGTATTTAGTTAAATTAGTGACTATAATAAGGGTTTTTTATTAATAAAATTGTTAAAAAATCAAATTTTTATAGTAATAGTGATTATAAGCAATTGTAACTATCCCTTAATTTGTTATGCAGGTATATTTGCCTGCAAAAATTTTAAAATTTTAAATTTTTTAAATAAAACCTTAAATATTAATTTTAGCTATATACTTTCTAAGTCAAAATAATAATATTAGTTCTGTTTTATCAACTTAATTATAAAATTTTTTTAAAATTATTAAAAAACTTTGGTGTAATAAAAGTTTAAAGTTTTTGTTTTGGAACTTTTACTATAGAATTTTTAATTAAGATTTCTCAAATTTTATATGTTCCCGTCTATAAAAAAAATTTTCACTTCTAATACAAGTCTTAATTTTTACAAGTAAATCATATAAAGTCAAATAATGAAAGTTGTCATCCTTTATATAAACTACAAAATTGTATAAGAAACTATATTTTTAAAACCAATATTTAAAGAATTCACCAAAATATTGTAAAATATTTTTTTGGTTAAAAAATTTCTTTAAAATTTAATATTTTCAGCTTATAAGCATCATAAACTTTTTGTCTTATAATATAAATTTAAATAATTCAAAAATATAATCCTTGTTATTAAAAATTATAATACCAAATTTTATTTAAATATTTTAAATGATTAAAAAAATAGATCAGAGGTATATTTATAGTAATTATATAGGCAAATTTGCCTGCGAAGTAGTACAAACTAAGGGATAATAAGGTTTTTTACTATGTTTTAAGTCTGTTGCACAAAATTTGGTGTTTAAATAGAGTTGTGACTATATGGGGTGTGACTATAGGGAGGTCTGACTGTACTTTTGTACTAAATTTAGTATTTTTTAAAAAATGCATTAAAAATTTAAAAAAATTAAAAGCTTAATTTTTTTTATATACAAAAATCTAATAAGTATTAAAAAATTGTTTGGCAGTATTTTTTTAAATCAATAATAAAATTTTTATAAAATAATTCTCTGTTCACTAAGTGTCACTCATGACTACCTTTATCATTATTATTTATATATGATTAACCATATTTATAATAATTATATTGTGACCAGTAATCTTCTCATAAAAGATTCTCAGTCTCATATTGATCATTGGGAAACTCTAATTTTTAACTCTTAATTTTTATTTGAATCATTTTCTTTTTTGTATTTTTTATGTTTTATCTAAGAAGCCTTTAAAGTCAAAGTAACTATGCACAGTAAAAATAAAGCTAAATAAAGCCGTAATATAAGCAAAGTAATAAGAGTTTGAAAAAAGACAAACATAGAAGAAAAAAGCAAAGTCAATAAAAGATAAAAACAATAAAAATGATGCAAATAAAAAAAAATAAAGTGAAACCCAAAAGTTAGTAAAGCACAATATAAATATAAATTTGGAACACATATAATAATAATAGTATAGTAGTCTGATTAATATCTAGTGACATGCTTCTGGTGATTTTTGATTTATTTCTTGTAAAAAAAAATAACAGTGTTTACTATTAATCATAGTAGATGTGAATACTCTTTGGGCCATTTATGTACTATAATTATTAGTAAACTCTGTTATAATTTCTATTTCTCCAGAAAATAAATTATATAGTCAGACCTCTCTAAGTGCACAGCATTAGGACCAGGCATGAGTATGCATTTATAAAGGGTGTGCATTTATAGAAGTATATAAAAAAATGTACAGTTGCCTCTCTTTAATCTGGCCCTCTATATACCAGACTCTTGATAATCTGAACTAAAACTTCCAGGACAAATATTTTTATATTTTTTCCTTTGAATATACCAAATTAACATAATAAATTTTCTATTTCAGATCTGAACTCAAGTTAATCAGTACATATGATCTTTTATTTAATTAAATTTATTTTATATTATGAATAAAATTTATTTTATATAATTAATTAAACTAGTATTCTAACCGGGATTAGATAATAGTGACCTGCAGGTCAAATATTTAACTAGGGTCATGATCCGGGTTAGATAATAGTAACATGGCAGGTCAGATACTCAACCCGGGTTATAATCTGGATCAGATATTCAACTCGGGCTATGACCTGGGTTATAATTTGGATCAGATATTCAACCCAGGCTATGACCTGGGTTATAATCTGGATCAGATATTTAACCCAGGTTATAATCTAAATTAGATATTCAACCCGGACTATGACCTGGGTTATAATCTGGATCAGATATTCAACCCAGGCTATGACCCAGTTCAAATAATAGTAACCCGGAGGGTAATAAATTCAAAAATTGAAAAAATGCATAAATTAGAAAAATGCAAAAATTGGTAAAAATTAATCAAAACAGATTTTTTTTTTTAAGTTTTTTTTTCACATTTTGTGGAATATATATTTGTTATCTATGCCAGATGATATATCAAATAGACTTAAGAAATTTTTCACCTCTGTCTTTTTTTTTTTTTTTTTTTTTTTTTTTTTTTTTNTTTTTTTTTTTTTTTTTTTTTTTTTTTTTTTTTTTACTAAGAACTCTTTATATACCGAATTTTTATTAGAGTTCGGTTTAGAAAGAGAAATTTTATATTATGAACTTTCTCTAAACTGAACAAAATCTCTTGGAACGGCCTGTTCAGATAAGAGAGAGGCAACTGTACTGTATAGCCAATTAGAAAGAAAGAACCAATGCACATAATTGAAAATACTTGTATTTAGGAATGCCCAAACTAGGTAATATTCATATTATCTATAGTTTTGTTGTTTGAAATAAAAGAGAAAAGTTATTAAAAATAGAATTGCCCTTTTTTTTAAATACTTGCCTATAAAATTGATTGAACAATTATCGATTATCTTATTTATCAAACAATGAACTCTGTGATTATTGATTTTTAATTTCTGACTGCTTCTAGCTGCTGTTGGAATTTAATTGGGCCTAATTAGAGAGGAAAACAAAATTAATTGTGATCTCAAAGATCTGGTAAATTATTTAATTACATGATATTATAAACAAAGTTTACAGAAAAATCTTAAAATAAATATTTTAATCACATGATTATTTGGTATTTCTATTGGTCAAATATCATAAGCATGTATTTATAAAGGTGCATATATAAGTCTGGGACCACAAAATCTATACACATGCAGAGGTTGGAGAGTATGCACTTATTACAATTTGTTTATAACTGAAAGCATATTAGTTTCATATTACTTTAGATAATTAGTATATAATAGACTATTAGCTTAAACTAAATTTTAATTTATATCAGGAATGGAGTTTCACAAAGATAAAAATAAAGTATATAGTTTATAGCCATGTTTAATAATATATTATAAATCTTTTCTTTTTTGTTTTAACAAACATTTTCAGATTGTCTTGTGATCTTTGCATTTTCACAGTTGTAAAGTACTAAAGATATATATTACTATATTATATAATTGTATATATTCTATATTATTTCATAATTTAGATTGATTTTGATTTTATATTATTTTTAAGTTTATACCAATATAGTAATATGTAACTTAGATCAATTTCTAATGCAATTAATTATTAAATTCAATTATATGATGAACTTTAATAAAAAATTAGAATTCAGAATTATTAACTTTTATTACACTACAAATATATTGCATATTATATATGCTATATCAATTATATTAATTTATATAAAAAGAAAAAAATAAATAAGTAAAGCTTTATTTTAAAAAATCTTTTTTATTTTTTCATTATTAATTTCTTAATACAACTTTCTGATTCATGAAATCTTTGATCAAATATTAGTACTTTTATTCATCAAAGAAAAAAAGTTCTTTAATGGACTGAAATAATATAATTAATTTAACATCAATTAAAAATCCAAGTGATTCACATAACCCAAATTCTAAATATATTGTATAATTAAAAATCATTATAAATTAAGTCATTTGTAAATAACCTAGAGGCAAAAGCTTATTTTATTAAAAATTTTTATAATTTGTACTGTGCACCAAAAATGACACTGCTAATCAAAACAAAATCTAGTAAAGATGTTTTTTTTTATTATGCTAATGTTGTTAATAATAATAATAATAATAATATTACAATTTATCATTGATTCATCAACTATTAATCCTTTTTTTATTCATCATTTTCCTATAGATTTACCACTCTGTGGATCATTTTTTTATTTGACAACCATTCTCAATCTATAGATAATTTTGGCATTTGCCAACTCACAAATTTAGCACTGCTATATTCTTTTTGCATTTTCTATATTACAATTTTATTATCAACTCACCAGCATGTTGATTCTTTTTTTATTTATCATTTTTCTTCTTTATTCAATAGCCCATCCTTAACCTGTAAATAATTTTGCCATTTGCCAACCCTCAAATTTAGCACTACCACATTCTTTATGCATTTAACTAGCATTGAGTGTCCAGGAATATGCTATTAGCATAATTTAGCATAATTCGAGTTTATTAGCATTATTATGCTAGTAGCAGAATTCAGCATAATTTACATTTTCTAGTATAAATTTTAGTATAATTTTGATAATAAATAGAGTATTGCTAAATTTTTAACAAAAATTGCAGTTTTAGCTATTATATATATATATATAGTACAGAATCCAAAAAAAACTTATTATTTTAGATAATATATACCGCTATTTAGGATAGTGGTGTCAGAAAAATTTTGCTTTTGATGTCAGTACAATGTACTGCTATTGTTCTATATATGCATACTGGATTTGATATTCATATATTTTGAGATAGCTGTAATATCATACGATAAAACAAAATCAGGTGAGAATGTTTCACATTATTTAATTGACACATGATATTTCTCAATTTTCAACAGTTGTATAATGACCCAGGTCAATTCATAATGCAGACATAAGACTACAGAAATATAGTAAGCTACTGATAAAAATTATATATTAATAATGACAATCAAAATTGCACATTTTATCAATAATGATAATTATAATTGTCACATTGATATTTGCATTGAAAAATTAGAATAAAATTCGTAAATACCATAAATAGCTGGATACAAGACCCGGGTCTGTTACATTTTACCAATTTTAAAACCTATAAGGTATAGAATGCAGTTGAGAACTTATATTGTATAGTGTAAAAATTTAAAATGCACATACACTTTGCAATTATAATATGCAATTTAGATTTTAAAAAAGAGTCATATTTAATTAAAGAAGATCCTGCGATCTGCATCTGGATATAGTATATAGTGGGTCTACTATCTAGGGAGATCTTTTATCTGACCATTTACAGTAGTTATTTTTAAAATTTTATATTATAAAAACTATAAAATTTATTAATTTTAAAATTTTTTTAAAAAAGATCATAGCATTAAAAGCATAATTTCATATCATTAGCAAGCATAATTTGCTATAATTAGCAGCAGAATTCTAGATACCCTAACTATACATAATTCATTTCTAGCATTGCTTATCTTCAATACATATTGATATTATTGTAATTCTGCATATTTGGCAATAGCATAAATTAATTTAATTTGACGATATAAAGTTTCCAGAATTTTTGACAGTATAGTAGTTCTATTAAAAATTAGCTCAACTATAACTTATTATGAATATAGTAAGTAAGTTATGTGACAGAATTTTTTATTGTACTTACAATAAAAATCACAATAATTCTAATATGAACTACCTAAATGTTTGCTATATACTGTGTAAATCATTAGAATAGTAAGTAAGCTTTGTAACAATTTTTTTTTTTTNGTGCAACTGTTCTATGTATTTTAAACAATTTTGGTAGCTGCTTCCATTAACATATACAGTATTTGGGTATTTGATACACTATGAAAATCACAACTGCAATGGTTATTGTATAAAATTTTTTTTTTTATTTATTAATATCAAGTACAGAAATAGAATAGTAAGTTACAATTATATCAGGATGATATATAAAGAAATACTATATTTAAAATTTCTAACTAATCATCTAATAATCTATGCAATAGAGCAAGCCTATCACTTGCAGTCAGAGCTAACCATTAGACCGCTACAGAAAGAAGATATGAATTTCACCTCATACTTTTCTATTTTAAACTAAAAGGTTAAATTTTTAGTTTAAGAAGGCTAGAGGAAACCAAAAGTAACAATTTTTTATAGTAAAAATTATAATTAACCTTATATTTTGTATTAACAGAAGTCTGTAATCAAATTTTTTTACAATAACTTATAAAAAAAATAATGATAATTCTTTTGCCAACCTTAGCTGTATACTATGTATTTCCAGAAAAGAGAGAAAGTTCTGTAACAATTTTTTTATAGTAACTCGTATAAAAAATTACAATAATTTTAATACAAACTAATTTAACCATATACTGTTTATTATTATTGTCTGAAGCTAGCAAGAACACATCTGTTTGAGTAAACTTGAATGCATGTCTATGCAATGTTACTTAAAAACTGCCAATAAAATTTGAGGATTAATAGTTCCACTATAGTTTCTGTAAAAATTTGCAGCTAGTGTAACAATTGTTTTTGTGATGTTACATATTTGCAAAATTTGAATATTTTCACTTCAGACCTATAACAGATTCTGATTTTATAGTAATAGTGAATAATTCTATAACTGAATTTTTATAGCAGCTCATGAAATAAGTCATGATAATTTTAATGCAAACTAATACAACCTTAACTATATACAGTGTTACTGAAGTAGAAAGTAAGTTCTGTAATAATAGAATTATGATAAGTTGAATGCAAACTAACTCAACTGTTTATTATTCATAACTGGTAGAGATGTGCAAATGCAGGTTTTTTTGTCTTTGCATTACATAATGTGACATTATGCATCATGATGCATTATGCAATCCTGCATCTTTATATAATATAATTACTTTATTAGTTTTTAAATCAGAATACTACAACATATAGTAGTAAAAGTTGGTTCAAAATTATATAATCATCTCTATGTGCATTTTTAAATTTTACAAGTCTTGCATTACATTATGCAACATTATGCGTAAGGCACATCTCTAATAACTGGAATAACAAGTTCTATAACAGAATTTTTTACAATAATTCATACTAGAAATCTCAACAATTATAATACAAATAATCTCAACTTTAACTTTATTGTGTGTTACTGAAATATCAAGTAAAGAAAATATAATAATTTTAATACAAACTATAATAACACAACTATATATTGTATTACCAGAATAGTAAGTTCTATAACAGAACATTTTATGTAACTAACTAAACCTTACTATGTGTTACAGTACTAGAATAACAAGTACAATTTTTTGCAGTAAATCATGATAGAAATTATGATAATTCTAATGCAAACTAAACCAAATTAAGTATATTTTGAAGTAGCAATTTCTATAAGAAAATTTTTTACAATAATTCATATTAGAAATCATAATAATTACAATACAAACTAACTTTGTCTTAACTACTTACTATGGGATATTATACTCTATGCCTTCTAAAGTTGCTTTATCTTTGTCTTTTAAATATAACCAATAGTCCCTTCATTCCTAGTTTTAGCAGAACTACATTGCACAGCTACCTTATTTATAACCAATAGCCTATTGGCCTGCTATTATCTAGAATGATTTTTTGAAGTATTAAAAAGAAAAACATTTTTTACTTTGACTAGTGTATTAGAATGTCTACCAAATATTGTCCAAATATTAGCCAAATATTGTCTAAATATTAGCCAAGTATTGTTTGAATATCAGCCAAGTATTGTTTGAATATTTGCTGAATATTGTTCAAATATTATCCAAATATTGTCTAAATATTAGCCTAATCTTGTCCAAATATCAGCTAAATATTGTTTAAATATTAGCCAAATATTGTTCTAAAGAATAAAAAAATATGTTAAAGACTAATTAATTATTAAAACATATAACAAATATATTAGCACAATATTAGGCCATACAAACTTAATTAATTGGTTCTCATAACCCGGCTGGGTCAAATTCATTATGTTATGAGAACCAAAAAATTAATTTTATATGGCCTTATATAAATGATAACAAATTTTGGTAAAGCAATTGAAGTCAGTCAAAGAGCAGAAGATCAGGGAGTTTAAATAGGCAATTCCTGTAGTTGGGTTGCAGATATGGCAGCTAGTGTGAAGCCTTCAGGTGGTCTACTTAAATTAGATATCAAAAGTGTATATTTAGCTAGTTGTACATTTATCCATATGTACTTTACAATGTGTAAACTGAATAAATCTTATGACTTAAGTAGGCACTTTGAAAGCAAAAAAAATATATGATAACAAATTTTTGTAAAATAGCCAATACAAAATTTAATAAATTATCAATTCTGAATACATTACCAAAATATCAATCTACTAATATATGAATATTTTTTACTGACTTATAACTAATATACAACAAACTTCTTAAATCTTAGCCTATCAACTATTTTTAATCCTTTATCAATCTGTATTAACCAATATTATATTAGCTTGTTATCTCTATAGGCGATTTTTAAATATTATCAGAGTAATATTTTTGATTTTAACTAGTATATGTAATTTACATATTATTATTTATACCAAATCTCATACTGGTTCAGCTAGTAAACTGTTGCAAAACACAAACTATTTACAGTTCAATTGGCATAGGCGTACAGTTCTATACAATTTTCCAAATCTATATCAACTCAGACCATACCTGTACAAATCCAGATCTTGATTTGTACTACAAAGATTTATGACTATCTAACACCAAATCATATTGATCCAGTACATGTTTATTATAGAGTAAGAATTCTACTTATCTTCTTTTCTAATTTATCCTTAATACAGTCAGACCTTCTAAATGCAACCTCCCTAAATACATACCCAATTAAAAGCCTCTCTAAATGCATGTCTTTTCTTGGGCCCAATTAATATAACACATCTAGATTTTTACCTCTCTAAATGCAAATTTAATACAATTTTACATATGGTCTTTTCACAATGCATTTAGAGAGGGCTGACTATATCTATTTCACTTTGCAATTAATATATGATACTTAAGCTTGTATCAATTTGAAACATTTTTTTATTATTACAATTAGACTCAATAATATCCAATATATTTACCTTTATGTCAGAAAACTATTAGAACAATTGACCTAGTAATAACATCACTTTTGATTCAACAAGTTTCATAGAAAAATCAAGATTTTGGAAAAGACTTTCAAATAAAATATTTATCTCTAATAATCCTTTCTTTTTTTTGTTTAAGTTACTCTGCTCAACTTGTCAAGCATTTTACAATAAATCGACAATGTTGCACTTCAATTCAGTCTTTGAACATCATTTCTACAAACCTAAGAAATTTTATTATCAAACTTGTTCTTTAGGTATGTGCCTTCTTCATTTCTTCTAGTTATATTTTTAACAGTTTTAAACATAAAAAATCCTAATTCACATTAACCTTTGATACCCTAGATTTATATCTTTAAATTATCTTTAGTCCACATTACTACCGATTATTGACAACATTCCATTTCTTATATTCGATCTTTTTTCTTTATTAATTCCATCTTCAAGTGGACAATTTTATAATACATAGCAAATGTTCAAATACCATTCAGATGATTTGTAGATTTTTTGATAGTTCAACAATCAAATCACACAGTTCTACAAGAATTAAGTTCTTTACACAGGTCCTTTATGCCACGGAACTTTCTAAGCTACCATGTATGTATTCATTGATCTTTTATTAATAAACTTCACTTGTTGGCAATTATACGATGACTGGAGTATCATGCCAGATTTTACCATGATCGCTAAGAAAGATTCACAATATTACGGGTTGAAAGTCAGGCGCTTCCCGCTAAGGATCGATGCTTTATATCATATATAAATTACTAATACACATTTGCGTCACTAATTATCACGTACTTGCTCATCGTTCATACCATTATTATTTTAACTTACAATTCACTCAACATCGAGTATGCATTAATTAGATCATAACATTCGATCACACGTACCCTACAAGTTACACAGGAATTGTGAAGCACCGCGTTATATAATTTTGTTTTAAATTACCGTAGTGCACTGACAAAAGTACCCCCTTTTTCAATATCCCCATTGCAAAGTACTCGGTGCAAAACACGAGGCCTCTATTAATTAAATATAGAATTTTTTTAAATTTTTAGACTGCTCATTGTAAGTACAGAATATGCATAAGCTTAAAATTTTTTTTCTTGCGACACTAACCTGCTGCTGTATAATATACCCGGGTCTTTTGTAAGTTTTTTTGATGGGTAGATTGTATTGTACCCGGGTACTTTGGTCAGTGCACTACGGTAGATTTATTCTGAATTTAATTTTTGCTCTTAAAATTCTGACTATATATACAAACTTTATCTTTCATGCCATAGGCCGAATTGCCAGTACACAGTTAATCAATTATCTTTACATTTTTAGCCTCCCAAAATTGCTTGCGCAGTTTAGCAATTATGTCGGCTATACAAATACTAAATCAAAAAGTCCGAATATTTTTAAATATTCAGACACATAGGACATTTCGAGGTAGTACAAGAACGTAAGGATCCCAAAAGACCGTGTGCTAAAAAGAATACCATTTTCGAAGATTTTCGAACATAACGATTTAATCTTCTTATGATGATATATCACTTAAATTATGATCCATAAAGAAAACGCAATAAGCAGGCAGATTTGCCTGCTTAACGGTGTAAAGGAAAATACAAAACTATAATATTTTTGCAAATTATATTAGCATTTAAATTTAATTAAGGTTACATCTCTAGTAACCTATAAATGTGTGGTAGATATTTTGCTATTGCTCATCAAAATGGCATATTTTCGTTTTCTGATATTATTATTATAGTTGTTATTATTAATTAATATAGGCTGTCATTGCAATTATAGGATACCGATATTAATATAGACTAGCAGCTCTATTATTTTTTAGACTGTTTAAATTACTGTAGCCATTTATCCTGCCGATATTACTCACTTATTAGATAGTTATTATATGGGTATATTTACACATGGGTTCATATTTATAATATGAACCTGTGTGTAAATTACATACCCATACAATAACTTTAAATTATTTAAAATACTGATAGTGATTTTTGAAAAATTATTGTATAAAAATTATATTTAATTAACACTACTTTATTCACAAGCTTTAGTTCATTATGTTATATGAAATCTATTGTTATTTTTTGTGGGGAGAGAGCCATAATTTGCATACGACAAGTTTATTTCTTACATAATTATATAGCCCATAGTTGAATGATAGGTTTACATATAATTGTTGTAAAAAAAAAAAAAAGAAAAAAAACATATATATTTATTTAAATTAATTGGGACTCAAAATATTGAACAAAAAAATCATACAAGGAAGGTACAAAATCATACAAGGAAAGGGTATATAATTTTAAGAGTTAAAATCATGATGAAGGAATCTGGAGACTTAAAAGAAAAATTCGGGTTGAATTGTGAATGAAAGTTTTGTTTTTAAAGAAAAGAATAACTAAAATTTGTTTGTTGATAATGAAATTAATTTGTTATAATGAAGTACGATTTTTTATATTATAGGTTTGATTTTATCTCCACCAGGTTATCGACAAGAATTTGATCAGTCATTGATTCAGTATGAGATAACTTGCTATCTAGTCTAATGCATGTACAAGAATTTTCACCTATAGAAACAGTTTGACTAATAATTTCTGGTTGATTCTGTGTTGATAAACTTTTATTATCAATATCTTTATTTTCAGAATCCGAATTAATAGGGGATTTAAACTTTTGATATAAAGTACTTTGACGAGCTACCCATCCAGCTCTTGCACCAGTAAGATATTTTTTATCAATTTGTGGTGTAGAATTAGAATATACAAGTGGAGGAGATGAGATATCAGTACTTTTATTTCCAGAATCTGATTCAGTAGGATAATGACATTTTTGGCACACAAAACTTTTACAAGTCACCCATCCGGCTCTTGCACCAGTAAGATATCTTTTATCAATTGTTTGTTTAGAATGAGAACGTGCAATTTGAGGAGATAATATGAAGGAGGGTGGTATTACAGAAGAGTCAAGGTCTGAATCTAGTGATCTAGAGCTAACCGTATCAATTTCATTCGTTTGAATCCTGGATGTACTGGGAGGAATGGAAATTAAGGTAAGAAGAAGAATGTATCAATCAAATATGAAAAAAAAAAATAAAATAAAATTAAACAAGTGAATGTAGAGATATTATATAATTGACATACCAACAAATAAAACCAATAACCTTGGTCCAGAATATTCCATATTGTTTAGTAGCAAATTCACCTGTTCCAAAGCATAATAAAAATAAAATCATACTGAAACACATTTGTAAAGTAATTCCGTTTCTGTTCAAAAATGGATTATTGATTATATGCATTTCATTGTTATATATTACATAATGAATATTTTCAATTAATTTTATTGTTGCATCAGGTATTGAGGAAATAAGTAGTAGACAACACCATGAAGCCATACGGAGAAGTACATTAGGTGGAATAACTGGTTTTGAAGAGGATGTAGTTTCAGGTGGTGGACCTGCACGTGTACTGCGTAATGGACTAGATTTAAGGGAATTTTTGGATTGCCAAGGAAGCGCAAATGATTCTCGAGAACGATAAGTATTGAAAACTTTTCCGGCAACAGGGATTACAGTAATAACTTTATAAATAGTAAAGATTTTAATAGAGAATTATTATACATAATATTAATAATTAATAATAAATAAATAAATAAATAAATAAAAATTACCAGATAAAACACATGAAGGATAAACTGGTAAGTATTGAGGAATAGTTCTTAAGATAAATAAAAGAAGTCTATAATCGTCTTTTCGAGAGACTGAACAAATGCCACCTGAATCGACCACCACAAATAAAGGTTTATGATGCAAAGTCAACATTATTATACTCAATGTGATGCTCGATATTGGTATAACTAAAGTTAAAATAATATTAAGTCTCCTTATATTAACATCATTTCGTTTTGTGATAGGATCCGAAAGGCCCAAAGAAACAAAAAGCTCAGTTGATAGAGCTAATGCTACACCATATCTTGAAATGGAGGATGTGGAATGTAGAACACCAGCAAAACCACACATAACATATTCAAAAGCTGTAGCATTCGAAAGACTAAAATCGTTTGGAAGAAATATTCCAGCAAGAACAAAGGATATGGCCGTTATAAAATTTGAGATGCTATACCATATTAATATTTGAGCGCTACGTTTAACTTGAACATAAATGTTTTGCAAGCATAAAAATGTAATTATTATGCATGCAAAAAGTATATAAGGTTCCATTATAGGTTGAACGTAAAATAATTAATTTTAATATTAAACGAAAGATGGAAAAGTCACTTCAAAAATGAACTCGAGAATTTTCAATTCTTATAAAATGGAGAGAGAAACTAAGGATAATAATGGATGGACACAGTAATAAAGAAAGAACGATGTTAAAGAAAGATATTAAAGAGCGATGTTAAAATATTAAAGGTAATGACGTATGTAATGAATCCTTAATAACGCGCCAAAATCAAAGCTCTTAAGGTCCAACAAAAATGGTCCATAACATGAGCGGTGAATAAATAAGTTTAGTCGTAAAAATACCATTAAAACTACGAAAAAATTGTGTTACCACTAATAGTATATTTCAAATTAACCAAACTGAATGCATTAAAGGCGCAGTATATGCAGTACGTGGGATAGTTATTCCTGCGATCTTAATTACGAATTGTTTGTCTATTCAGTGATACTGATACACAAATATTAAAAAGTATATGCAGTCAGGTTTACATTTATATATGTTAGTTAATCTGCAAGTCATTAAATAATATTCTTATAAATAACATAAATAGAAATTGATTTAAAATTCAAATCGTGAAGTAGGTTGTTAAGTATGTTGTTCAAAATTGTAAAGAGAGATCAAAATTATAAAGATTTATAAAATAGAAATTCCAAATTATAAAGTAGAAAATCAAAATTATAAAGTAAAAAACCAGAATTATAAAATAAAAATTATATTATTTTTCTTTTTCGTAAGAACAATTTATAGTTTATATTAAAAGGAAAAGTATAAAAGGGAATTTATAAAATAGAAAGAAAGATGGTCAAATATTCATGGAAAACGACAAGTTAAACGAATTATTTCGTGTCATACTTATCAAATGATAAGATTAGATTAGATTGAGATCTGTAAATTTCTTTAACTTAATGCCATGTTTTAATTTTAATTTGAAAGTATATATTTGTGATTTTATTTTTTTATTTTTGTTGAAACTTAAATTTATTTAGTAACTTCATAATGGTTAACGAATAAAGTTTCATTAAGTATGTCTATTTGAAGCTATTGTGATTGAAGTTTTTGTCAGTTCCGAAGTTACAATTTCAAGTGCTTGAAAGTTGCAATAGAAAAAATTACTAACAAGCTAAAAATTACATATACATGTAAGAAGATCCAATTCGGGTTATTTTCTGTCACAGCTGTTATCTCTAGACCCAATTCAGGGTTAATTTCAGTCACAGCAATTATCAATATTACAAATAATTCAAATGAATTGTTAAAGACGATCTTTTTTGGATTGATATTATTCAATAAATGCTATTTTTAGAAGGATTTTTTTCAGGGAACCGTAAACTTACGCTTTTTGGTTAATCTTTGTGTACAATGATAGAAAATTATCCGTGTGGGATCCAATTCAATTTTTGATAAGGATTATTTCCATATCGGTAAATATGATGTTCACTAATAACGGTACGTACAGTATGTACAGTACTTAAGTACGTACAGTACATGCGTAAAAGTAGCACTGGTAACGGTAATTAAGTGTAGATTCTCGCAAATAAATGTTTTAATTGTATTATAAATTCACTTTATTTTTGAAAACTTTTGAATGTCTTTGTTTTTATTCCATATTTCAATTAAAAACATTGGAGCTTATTTTAACGGTAAATTTTGTTCTTTGAAATTACTTTAACGGCTTACAGTTGATTTGCAAATGTTTGTTAATGGTGTTGTAATTGTATGCAATTGTACCATATAATTTTAAATTTTTTCCGTTTTTTTTTTTAATATGATTGGTCTATTTCAAGTGCCGCTGTCGGGATTGTCCGTTGATCTACCTCTGTCGCTAAGATAACGATGTAACAGGTAACGTACGTACGTATTAACTGACTATGCAAAAGAAATAGCTTTTGATAAGGCATGCAAATTATAAAGGAGGGTATTCACGTTTCAAGCATCTAATATAAAATTATAAATTTTGAAAAAATTATTAATTAGATAAAAAATTTTATCTTGATAAATGAATATAAATATAGTAAACAAGTATATAGTTTTACATCAAATTCCTTTAAATCCAATTATAGTTTTATTAAAAACTATTAAAACTCTACCGGTAATGGCTAAATATTTATATAATTAATAACTACATTATACTTTATAGATGCCTGACGAAACTATTTTGTCTGATGAAACCATAAGTTTCGTTATAGTTTCGCCAATGACGAAATGGCAAAATTATTATTTTTCGTAAAATCACGTGAGTTTCGTCAGACATCATTAGTAAACTAGTAAACTTTATAAATACATATTTAATTTTTAGAAAATTTATAACCCACACAATTTGCAATTCAGTGTAACCTGCCAGCCTGCCAGTCAAATCAATTTTTACGACAAAAAAATAAACCCTTAATTATGGTTAGGCCACGCAAAATTGATTTTTCGTTTTGCATTACATGGAATCTGAAACATGGGTCGGTCGGTAGTATATTTAATTTATGTAAATTAATATAATAATGTTCACATCTAATGTTATGCAAGGTTAATATTTCATTTTGCACAACAAGGGATCAAAAGATTGGGTCGCCAGTCTTATTTTTTCCGTCAGTCCTATTGGACAATTACTAGAAATTAAGGTTTTCATCGGGTGACACCGGATGAGAATAGCGGAAAAAAATAAATGTCAAAAATCGAACAATTGGCACAATTTGGGTCGGCGGGTAATGCAAAACGAAAAATCAACTTTGTGTGGCCTTAGGGTAAGGGTAAGATGGGTTTGGGATTGGAGCGAGGGTTAATTTATACCAAAATTTTACGATGAGTTTTTGTACCCTCAAATTTGATATTAATAATACCCACTTGTAAACTAAATTTTTTAAACTTTGAGAGAAGGTACCTTGATAACAACCAGGCAAATTTGTTGAATGTTTTTATTTGAATTCTACGATTCAAATAAAAAAGTTTATTAAATTTGGTCTGGCGCTATTGAGATAACTTCGCTCAAAGTGTAAAAAGCTTAAAAAAGTTATCAAAATAGAAGCTACTTCGGGATTTTCTCAAAAATCACTAGACCAACTTTGATAAACTTTTTTTAATTTGAATTCTACAGATATGGGCTGCCGTCAATAGAAATCAGGCAGATTGAAATTTCGAAAAAAATTATTACTTTACCTTTCATCGCTCATATTCTGATGAATTTCGAAGCAATCCTCATGATTTAATAGTCAAAAGAAAGCTCAAGATCTAAGCTTTCGATTAATTATTAAATATGAACATAGCTTCGAAATTCATCGAGATATGGGCGATAAAGGTTAAGGCATTAATTTTTTTTTGAAATGTTAATCAGATTGACGGCAGCCCGTATGTTCAATTAAAATAACAACAATAAGAGTAAAAGCTCATCGAATTTTGCTTTGTGGTTACTGAGATATTTTTGCTTAAAGTTTTAAAACGTCTATCAAAATTAGAAGTTGCCAAACTTTAAGATATTTTGATAACTACCAGGCCAAATTTAATGTTATTAGTCGAAATACCTATTTAGTAAGATATTTAGGCTATTATGTGCCTAAATATACTTCGGTATGACATTATTTTTTGCCGATATGTCAAAATTCTAAATTTGACTAAATGTCTAAATTATCGATATAAGATTATCCCGAAATTATAATAATCCATGAGTTCCATTATAATGTAATAAAATTAGCCGTAGCATAATTTTATTGTCCGGAGCGGAGTGGAAGACTTTACTGTCCAGACCTGTAACGGTTGCCCCGTATTGATGTTCAGATTGGAATAAAAATTTTACTATCCAGACTTATGGTACCTGTAATATGATATGAGTTATGTCCCGAAAGTATGTCCGAGCATAATGCAATAAGCATAATAAAAATTATAATGATACAGTATAGTGATAATATTATATTTGTGCATCGATTAAGGAATAACTTAGCCCACTTTTTTAATATGATTCATAAAAAAAAGAAACAGCTAATAATATATTTTACATTTTACAAAAGTTCATTATTATCTTTAAGTTTCACAACAACAAAAAAAAAAAAAAAAAGACGTGGTTTATCTATTAAATTCTTTATTGCTTAACTTCTGAAACTTCTTTTTCTTATTTATATTATAATATTTAACATTACTTTAATTGCCATAAAAAAATGTGGACTTTCTATAGTAGGAAAGAAAAAAAGCTAATTATAGAAAATTACTCTGTTTTATTAAAAGTCATGACGATTTTTTTTATAAAGAACTGTATATTATATATTATATAAAAATTAAAGCTCTTTATATCCGGAGTTAGTTATAGAGAAGCTCATTACTGTATACAGTGTCGACTATATATAGAAATGTTTATTAAATAAAATATACAAATTTGTTAATAACTAAATTTTTTTTTATTAAAAAAAATTTTTTTAAATAAACAATAATAAAAGAATTAGTGGTTTACCGATTTTATAAATATTTTGAAGTTAGAATTAATTTTTAATTTAGTATTATTGCTCAGGACCTCAACAGTTCCTGTTTCCTAGTACATTATGTAAATAAATGTATATTTTATATAGGTTTCATTTGGGTGTTGCCAAAAGAAAACCTGTTACGTATCCGGTTTTCAATTATATTTGGTACCGGACAAAATCAGTTTAATTTGTTAGGGATTGTGTCTGGTACAAAATATAATTGAAAACACGATGACAGGTTTTCCATTGGCAGCACCCATTTATGTGCATTGATCCTCAAGTTAACTATTGAAGTCGCTTTATTTTATTTTATTTTATTTTTTTAGACAATTTTAGATCTGATATGTAAGATTGCGAAATATTGTCGCTAAAAATAATTTAAATAATTTTAAATTATCGTGAAGTTGACCCTTTTCTAGAATATTGTAACAATCATAAACGTGAGAAAAATTTAAAGCAGTAGTAATTAATAATAATTAAAAATGATATTTTTTAAAGAGTGTGAAATTCACACAATAAACAGGTTTAGATACTTGTTAATAAATATTTTATATTTTTTAATTTAAACATTTCGAAAATATAAGGTATTTCAATATTATTTAAAACTTCAACATTACTTTAGAATTCGGCATTATTTTTAGAATAAACATATTTCGACAAGAATAACAATTTAAGCAAATCAGCGTTGTTACTAGCCTTAAGTCCAATACTTTTTTTAACTTTTTTTAGCCTTTAGCCTTAAGTCCATTCAGTTATAGCCTTAAGCCTAATTGGTCTAAATTCGACAATTTATATCTCCAAATAACAACACTGCAGCTAACGACACTAACTAAACTCAATACGCCTTTTTTTCATTTGAATTCTGCAAATTCGTAGAAAATGATCAAATTTGACCAAATTTGATCCAGTAGTTATCAAGATACCTTTGTATAAAGTTTTAAAAAAATTATTTTACAAAGGGTATGAAATCAAATTTGGGTACGAATATTAGTTCCTATTAAAATTATATGTAATGTTTTAGTTTACTTATATTGTTTATTTGAGATCAATGTATTAATTTATAAATTTGTGTAATATATAAAAAGATGAAACAAAATTGATTTGCTTAAGGCTAGAATAAAGTTAGCTTTAAAGATGAATATAAGGCCAGACCAATTTAATTCGGTGGTTTACATTACATCCTTCTCACAAAAGAGGGGGGGTGGGATGGAGGGATTTATTATAAAAATTTTTTCCGAAATGATCCGCGATATTATAAAAGTTTTCCGAAATTTTCCGCCTATATAGGGAGAGGGGAAAATAGGGAAGGCAGAAGGGGGGAGGGGGGTAAGGTAAACCACCGAATTAAATTGGACTGGCCTAATTATAGTTATAGTAAAAATCAGCCCTCTTTTAAATTTAAAAGTTATAACCTGAAACTTTTACATAAACAGCATTATATAAATTTAAATTAGTAAATTCTTTACATATTATTTTTTTTAAGAAAAAGTTTATTCGTAACAGCCTGTTAGTAACAGCCATAAGGCAATATTAATGTTAAAGTAAGGTTAAAATTAGGGTTAGGGTCAAGATTAATACATAATTGCGAGAATATCATTTTTTTGTTAGAAGTGCAATAGGGGTTATATTAGTAAAATTTTGAGTTATAAAAAAGCTGTTACAAATAAGTGCGTAACAGGCTGTTACGAATAGATTTGTCCTTTTTTAATTAAAAATGCTAACTTTTTGTTATCTTTTTAAAAAAATAAAAAATCTGAATCCAAAATAAAAAATCCAAAGACTTTGTATGTTAAAATTTAAAATTTAAGCTTTAAAAGGTGCCCTTAAAAACTGTCTGTTCAACTAAGTTTTTATTAATTTTAATATGAAAAAGGACGGAAAATTTTTTAAATCTGAATATAGAAATTAATCTAATTTTTATATTAAAATCAATAAAAATCTATTCATATAAAAAATTGATTTTTGAATAACCTTTTTATCAAATTAGCTCAAATATCTTGTTATAACAATAAAAATGCTTGATTTTTAATATATTAAGTTTTGGGATTTTTTAATTTTGAATCTAATTTTTTATTAATTTATGATTATAATTTTTAGTTAGAAAATTTCTTATTGTACACTTGTGTATGAAGCATGATATGAATTAGTCAATAGGCAAATCTATTTAACATATAAATTTTAACCAAAAAACCCCGATTTAAGGTTAGTGTAAGGATTAGCTTTGGGATAGAAAAGTTTATAGTTTATGCTAAAATTTTGCAAAGAACATTTTTTGTTAGAGCCTCAAAGACAAATTTATAATCGGGTTTTGAGATATTAACATACCTGTGTTTTATACACTAGCGTACAAATAGAAATTCTCTTATTAATAATATAGATTCTGTTAATTTGTTATAAAGTTTTTTTTTTAATTATTAAAAAATTTTGAGTGATAAAAAAATCAAAATTTAAAATTTTGTAAGTTTCTAAAAAATATTGTATAACCGCGAAATAACTCGCAGGGATGTAATTTCGAATTTCGGCCTAAATTAAGCTTAATTCGGGCCGAAATTCGAGATAACGCACCTATGCGTTATTTCGTGATTATATTGTAAAAATTTATTATCATACTATATACTTGGAATTATTATGAGATATAGATTTATCTTGTAAAAACAAAAATACTAATTTATTTAGGCCGTTTGAAGTCAATTTTTATTGGAATATGGGGCAAATGAAACGACCATATAAAATGAACAGGCTATTTAATGTAGTAAAACTATTATAACGATGACTTCAGTCTAGAGATTCGAGTTGCTAATTAGGTATGGTTCAGTAGTTAACATTACATTCCTCTTATAAAAGAGAGGAGCAAAAATAAATAAATAAATAAATAATCATATAATGCATTCATCCGATCGTATTTTTACAGCCAAAATTCTTGTGATCTAGTGATCGGAACTGCATCGTTTTAAAGTATGTACTGTATGCAGCGATCACAGATCGGAATTTTGGGTTTACTACAGTAATTCCCACAAGTTCTTATTGGTCGAATGCAAATTTTTATCCCTCATTGAATGAAATAAAACACTGATCAGATGGTTTAAAAATTAATGTAAAAAAAGTTTGTGATTGTTAAGACCAACTGCATTCTGTGTTTTACATTACCCCCCAAAGTCCCCCTCCCTCATAGTAAAAAAATTTAGATAAATATACATAGGGCTACGGGAAGTTTCGAAAATTTTTATACAGTCACGGACAATTCGGAAAAAATTTTTAAAATTTTATTGTGAAACACTCATTACCACCCCTTCCGGAGGGGAGAGGAGGGTAATGTAAAACACAGAATCCAGTTGGTCTCGCCTGATTTCCGTAGAAGTGAAATGTTTATTTAAATATTTCTTCTTAGGCCAGACCAATTTAATTCGGTGGTTTACATTACATCCTTCTCACAAAAGAGGGGGGGAAGGGCTGGAGGGAGTTTATTATAAAAATTTTTCCGAAATGATCCGCGATATTATAAAAGTTTTCCGAAATTTTCCGCATATACAGTGGGGAAGGCAAAGGGGGGTAATGTAAACCACCGAATTAAATTGGTCTGGCCTTACTCATTAATACTCATAGTTCTCTAGCTCTCAGAATCGAATAAAAAAAAAACACTGCTGAAGCTCTTTTTTCAGCGAATCGTTTCATTTAACTGAAATAAACATATATGAGAGGATAGCCAAGTAGGAACTAAAATTTTAGCTTTATTTTTATTTTTTCTCGTTTTTTTTTTTAAAGGTTTCTACAGTGCTTGTGAACCTTGTTTTTAAACCATCTACATGATTTTTAAAACTTTAAATTATTTTTTTATTTTTTTAAGAGTATTGCTAATCATAACCGGGAGGTAATTTTATCTGGGGTGTTTGGAGGTGCTACATCTCAAAAACGACTAAGTAAACGGGATCGGGTATCTTAAGTAAACATGCTCAGGACCCTGAAAACCTCACGAGAACTGAAATAGGACCTTATTTCTAATATATATTTTATTATATAAAAACTCCTATAAATCTTAAAGCTGCACCCTAAACCCTAAAAATACTAAGGGAGGTAATTCCTCAAGGTCAAACGTAGTAATTTTCTTTTTTTAATATGTTCAATTTTATTTTTTATTTTTTAAATTATTTTATTTTTAAATTATTTTATTTTACCTTAAATTATTTTATTTTATTTTAAATTATTTTATTTTATTATAAATTATTTTTTTTTATTTTATATTTGCCGTATAACCGCGAAATAACACATAGTAAATTATTTCGAATTTCAGCCTGAATTAAGCTTAATTTAGGCCGAAATTCGAAATACACCCCACCGAGTTATTTTCGTGGTTATACGGTATTTTTATTATTTTTAATTTTTTACTTTTTTATATGTTCATTTTACCAGGGGACATCAAGGGGAAGGAGAGGGGTGATGTTAACCGAAAAATTAACTTCAAACGGCCTTATGTAGTGTTTAATGCACATCACACTAATCTTTACATAAACTTCGTTAATCATTCTTAATCATACATTACTTAATCATTCTTAATCATTCTTAATCTTTCTTAATCTTTCTTAATCATTATTAATCTTTCTTAATCATACTTAATCATACTTAATCATGCTTTATCATATTTTATCATTTTACATTATACAAACCTCAAATAGTAATTGCCAGTTTCCGATTATATAATATAATAACGGATTTTTTCTTTGGAAGCCCGTTCTATAAAGAAGTGATATAAAAATTGTTACATAAAGTATATTTAATGTATAAGTTATCAAACAATTCCAGGTTACATAGCATAATCATAAACGATCGACAAAAAGTTTTTATTACGTAACATAAGCACTTTGCTATCAACGACTATCAAGTAATCAACTGATTAAAAAGTAAAAAAACCTAGTGGGGCATGCAAAGATAGTAAATAATTATAAATAATATCACATCAAATAAACAAACATATTACACCGCACCGGATGACCCATTATATTTATTTGCGAGGGTAATACAAACTAAAAAAGCAAATTGATTTTGTAAATAAACCTAAGTGCTTGAGACAAAAATTTAAGCTTAGAGCCTTAGCGTTAGGGGATATAGTGTTGGATTAATGTTTGCTATATGTCAAATTTCATTCCCGACATTTTTAATAATTGTACCAATATCGATTTAAACATTAGTTTTTGCATATTTTCGCTTTTTTCTTCCGTGTGTTCGGATTCTTTGTCGGAATATTCAAAATTTGCACTCTCCGATTGGCTAGTTCCTCTTCAGGAGTTTGTATTACCACGCAAATAAGTGGATGCCCGGACGACCATGTAAGGAAATATCGATCAACGTAAAAATAAAATTTAGTCCTTTTAGGTACGTTGGTGATACTATAAAAATTTAGAAGTTACAGTATCGTTATCGGTTAGCATAATAATAAGTCAAATTATATCGGTATGGTATGCAAATTTTGATACACAAAAAATGGTGTCAATGTCATATGAAATTCCGATATCGATACAACATCCATCGAAAATTTCTGTTGTGCAGCCAATTAGGTTATATGATCAGGCGTAATTTAAAAAATCAAAAAAACAATTAAGTATGTATTAAATTAGCGCGCAATATTTAAAGCAATATAAATTTCTTTTTTGTAAGATTAATGGTTATCTACATACATAAAAGCTGGTTTCGTAGACAGAATTTTGAGCTGTCAGCGATTCTTAAAAATTTTAATTACTTTTTCCAATTCTCGAATTTTTGGAATTTGAACTTTATTTAAATCTCTAAATTAACAAGATCAAAATTAGAATGTTATGTAATATTAAATATCAATGCCAAGAAAACGAAAATGTCAATGCCAAGAAAAACGGTTTTCTTATCTAACTGTCAATGCCAAGAAACCTTTTTTTTGGTACCAATTAGATTCCGTTACTGAAGTATTACATAACAAATTCGTAAAGTTCAAACTCAAAAAATCCGCCAAGTTGCTTAATTTCATGTTACACCTGATCTTAAAATTTAATTGGAAAGCAGAATTTTCTGAGTGCTGTTGGAGTAGGATGTTACGGTTTGGCAAAGACCGATGTCTGAACGGTTCTGAACTGATCAAAGTCAATAAATTAAGACGGGTCTTAATAAGTCTATACATTAGTAAGGATACCAAATGTACGTGACGTCGCAGTTAAAACTGGAATTTTAAATATTTTTTTATTATGAAGATTTCAAATTTTTTTAAGTTTACTAAAATGCACCTATGGTGTCTAACACCATAAGTGTTATTTCTCAAAAACGTTGGGATCGGTTTCTCTAAGTAAAAATTTTGAGGACCTTAAAATCTCACGTGAACTGAAAATTGCCTTATATTTAATATATATTATATTATATAAAACTTCTCTTTATCATAAAAATCTAAATTTTATTAATAAAAATTATATATGGTTTCAACACCATAGGTGCATTTTATAACTACTGTTTTTGTTTATATTTTTATATTTTTATTTTTTTTATTTTTTTATTTTTTTTATTTTTTTATTTTTTTATTTTTTTTATTTTTTGAAGATTTTAGTAGAATTTATAGTTTCAGACTTCGGTAGCGACATATAATAAAATAATTCAATGACTAAACTTATATTTATACCTGAGTATATATGATAGCATTTACATTTAAAAGATCTGTCTCAACTACTTTCGTAATAAAATTGTTTATTAAAAAAATTATACCAAATTGATAAAATATCTTGCAATTATATTTATAGACGCAAATGAGATTCTGTTTACGGCACAAGATCGAATGTGAATCGAGTCTTATCAAAGTACAGAAGAACTTAAAACAAGTAATTATTAAGTTTGTCCATATTTCTTCCTAAAAAGTAAATTTTTATCCTCTAGATTGTAGTAGAACATAGGCAAATTTGCTTGTGTTTTTGCAAATTTATAATTATTGCTATATTTATGTATAATATTTTAAATTTTTTAAAAATAATTGAGATATTGATCTAAGTTTAAAACTTTTAACTTTCTATATAATGGTTTTGAAAAATAAAATAAATATAATTGAATTTATATTTTTTGCATATATAATATTTGCACCCTATAAGATCTAGTATAATATAAAATTAAAACAAGCAAAATAAATCATTTTTCTTTGATAATTATGGCTAGGCAAGTTAAGGATAATGTGTAAATAGAGAAAGAAATTTATACTATAGTAAAATTGGTAATGAATTTTTTTTGCTAAAATGCAAAAGATAGGTTATAAGCAAAATTTTATATCAATTCGATTTTTTGAACAAATAGTAATCATATAATTTCACATTACACCTTACCTTGCATTCTTATTAGCTTTCATTGCTATGGTGATAAATTATAAAATCCAATATGATAGACATAATTTAGTTTATTTATAAAAGCTATCACGAGAAAACCTGTTATCAAAGTTTTGATTTGTTAGAAATTATGCCTGGTAAATTATAAATTTAAAACACAATACATTCTCTTGGCAGAGCTTATAAGTATTTACAAAATGTACAGATTGAAACTTTATCATTTTTACATAAAGAATTTGAGAGGAATGCGTCTAATTAATAACTATATATGGTATTAGCAGTTAGGCATTTACAATTTATAAATCATTTAGATTCTAGTGAAATGACCCGTTCTATTAATAAAAATTATTCAAAATAAATTCATAATATTGAAGATTTATTAATAAAAATTCATTATTTTTTGAAAGAAATCCAAACAGACAAGTTTTGAATCTACATTTTTATTTTCATATAGAGAGTTCATATAATGAATATTTGGTATTTGTCGGTATTATGGCACACATCTGAGTTATTACAATTCCACACAGTATTATGATATATATCTGACATTATGACAAACGTCACTTGTAATTTTTTACAAATTGAGCACTATATTTCTGCATCTATGAGGAACTATATAATATGTGTTCATTATAATACATTTATAAGAATTAATTTACCAAATTTTACAAAATTATATAAATTAATTAAAATTATGGTAATCTTACGCAATTCCATGAAGGAGGCACGGTTGTATATTAATAGATTGAAAATCGTTAATTTTTACACAATTTATCACTGTCACGCTTAAATATATTATGCACAAATACAGAAATAATCGAAAATTACGTATGAAATTTAAACCGGAAGTAGAGATGTTATCTGTTTTTGACCCAAATTAATGAACCGAAAACACAACTTAACCGAAGTAAAGCGACTGGTAACACCAAATACAGAGTAATAATATTATTTCGTTTAATATAAGTGCTATGAAGGTTTTTGTCTAACTGTATAAAAGTTGTGTTCATAACACTATAAAATTAATGTTGCAACTGTTGCAACTGCCTAAATACGTCCAAATCAATAAATCTAAGACGTGCAAACGTATTAAACGTTTTAGTGAACTTGGTCATCTCAGAGAGTAGTTGTATCGTAACATGTGTACGAGAAAGTTCGTGAGTAACTATAACATGTACTACTATAACAAAATTTCCATCGTCAGGTTCTTCAAGACTATATACCGTGCCTCCTACATCCTGCTTTAAAGCCATCATATCTGCTTTTAACATATATTTATAGGTATCAGATTTTTTATTTTCTCTTACGGATTTAAAATTAGCATTTGCACTATTAGAAACTACTTTTCCACATGAATTATGTCTGGCATAGCCATTTATGCATAAATGATGCCCTTCAGGAATTACAAATCCACCATTATTAAACTTATCAATTATTGCTCGTTGATAATCACCGACTGAATTTCTCATCATAGGGGTTAATTTAAAGTGGGAGTTATAAGATTTCTCAATTAAAGCAAAATCGGCAGAAGTATGCTGAAGAAGCGTTACATGCCCAAAGTGATCAAGTTCTTCTTCACGTGGCAATGGTTCATCCCACAGCGCATGATAAATAGGTATATTTAATACATTAGGAAGACAACGAGCTGAAATTATGAGATATTTCTGAAAAGTAGTATTATCAATCGCTGAAAAACCCGCTGAACAACTTACGGCCAATTGTCCATTGACATTTGTGATCAGGCCTTCTCCAGCTAGAAAGTAGCGTTCTAGAAATCTTTTAGTGTGAGGCCTTGAACTTTGTGAATCAGAAGTAGATCTCAAGGATAATGAATTATTGTTAGATAGATAATTCATAAAGATAAATTGTTCAAACGGTAATGTGGCATTTAAAAAAGCTTCATTATCTTTATCGTCATTATGATATAAATCTATAACTATACGATTATAAAATGAACTAATACTCATAATAATATTAACTGGATTAGTTCTATTTAATGATTCACTTAAGTTATTAAAAGAAGATTCTAATTGGTGTGTAGAATAGTTTGCAGGTATAAATTTTAATAAATGTTCAAAATCTTTTAATTTAGGTGAGGATCTTATTATTGGTTCTTTAGAAAAGTCTATTGTGTTAATAAACACTAAATTTTTTTTCACATCAATATATGTTCCGCCAAAACTATCGTTAAATTGATATAATAGTGGAGTTACTATTCCTGTCGTGTTTGATAAGATCCTCTCAATAGTTAATAGTTTTGGAACATCATCTAATGGTACATTCCAATAATCAGCTAAAGGTTTTAGTGTTTCGATCCTTCTTGTTAGCTGAATTGTTAAATAATTTTGCGATATAATAATGAGCGTAAATAATAATAATTTAACTAAATATTGAATATTTATCATGATGATTAAATAATAATTGATAATACTGTGTTGTTAAGATAGGTTTATTTAGTATTGGTTTTTTACGAGAGTAAAAATACGTATTTGTAGGTATAAATAAGTTTTTCTATCAGAAGGTTACTTACTACTTTTATGAAAACTGTAAAAAATTAGCAGATCACAATTATACAGTGGATATGCAATATCATAAGACCAGTAAGAGACCAAGATGGTTGCGCTTGGTTGATCAGGTCAACTATTCTACTAAAAAAAAAATTATTAATCGGTGAGATAACGAACAGGTTCAACACATTTTATGTTATATCGTTAATCATACGGTCATTTTATTACTATCATACCAAATTTGATCATATATGTACGAACAAACATCGAGTTTATATCATTCTAGAGTCAAGATATTTATTTAATATGATCAAATATATATGATAGTCGAATGTTATCATATGAGAGTAAAAAAATCGACGCGATAATATGGAAATAGATCAGTGGATGAATCAAATACCTTAATCATATTTGTACGAACAAAACATCGACTTTATATCATTCTAAAGTCTCGATATTTATTTAATATGATCAAATACATATGATAGTGATAGTAACAACAGCCGAATGATATCATATGAAAGTAAAAAAATCGACTCGATAATATGGAAGTAGATCAGTGGATGAATCAAATATTTTCAAGGTATTATCACGACCCAAAAACACCTCAAAAACATTTAATTTACTTGCTAATCTATACTCGTACTACACCATTATACGATAACTTATCAATATAGTATTATTATCAATCGAACTTATTTATATAATGCCTCCATGCAGATACATTTTTACATAAAGCTATATAGAATTTTAAATTAAATTTAAAAATTATACATCTATAATTTTACATAATGAAATAAATTTGTCGTGCCCCAAATGCAAATCGGCCCAGTTGTCAATCTCGCCAAATTAAAAATTAATTTAGTCCGGATATTAGGGTTAGGTTAGGGTTAGATTAGGCCAGTTTTTTATTTTGGCTGTAAATATTGACATTTGGGCTGTCCCAATTGACAACTGGGCCCGATTTGCATTTGGGGCACAACATATTGATTTAAATATCCAAATAAGTAAAATGTTTAGGATAAATAATTGAAGTTAGGATTAGAGTTAAGGCAAATCTGATAAAAAAAATTAATCTACCATGTCGGTTTCTGATATGTAAATCTAATAAAACATGTGCATATTGGTTTTGGGAGGTTTGACGGTACCCTAATGGTAAAGATCCGCGGACTTAATTAAGGCCCGAAGGATCTTCATATAGCCGAAAATATGCCGATTATTTTCCCATTAAGGAGGGAGAGTGTATAAGTTTAACCGATTTAACTTTAATCGTTACTGGAAGATTAGTTTCTTATTTACTCGAATAAAGGTCTCTTCAGCACTACACTAGTTTATTTCCTTTATATTTCCTTAAGTAAAATCGAAGGGAACTTCTCTATCTTCTTTATTGAAGTCAAATTCATTCGTTTAGATGTATTTGAATATAATCTTGTTGCCTAGCACATAAACGTGCTATCCACACGCTATGTTGGGGTGAGCGGTCAACTATGTAAATCAAAACTATGTGCAGTATCATATATAAATTAATTAGTGAAGATTTTTTTGAAATTCGTGATCAGTATAGTGATCAAAATAGTTATCAGGATTATTTATCACTTTTTATATATATTTTAATAGTAAAGAATGACTTGAATAGTTTTAGATGTCTAGAGCGAATCGCTTTACTTTTTTCAATTATTTTAGCATAAATCTATTCTTAAATACGTTTATAACAAAGTTACGTTAAAAAATTTTAAATCCTGTATTGAATTTTTTATCTGCAACGAAAACATCTCTTTTTTGAATAGTTCACAATACGAAACAGAATTTTTGTAAAGTGTCAACTTAAAATCTAAATATTAATGTCAAAAAATTTTCAACGTAACATTGTTATAAACATTTTTAAGAATAGTATTATGCTAAAATAATTGAAAAAAAGTAAATCGATTCGCTCTAGACATCCAAAAACATCCAAGTCATTCTTTACTATTAAAATATATATTAAAGTAATAAATAATCCCGATCACTATTTTGATCACTCTCCTGATCAATAAATTCAAAAAAAAAATCTTCAATAATTAATTTTTATATGATACTGCACATAGTTTTATTTACATAGTTGACCGCTCACCCCAACGCTACGTGCTATTAACAATGATGCTACTAAGCCTAACACGTTGACGTGCTATCTAAAACTTTCATAATTCTTATTCCTTAACAAGCATACATGCTAAATTTTACAAAAAGGGTGATTATATGTTAATCATCAAGTTTACACAACATTATACAAAAATGGAATTGTGGATCTCATGTCACAAATTCGAATTTGTGCCGATAATAATAATAATGATTGTGACAACAATAGTTACCTATACTATAAAGTTACTTTCTTTTGTATCTTTATTTTTATACGACTTTAAAGAAAGCATACAATTATAGCTGATTTATTAATTCTACAACAAAATTTTCACGAATTTGGCCTAATAATTACGCAACAAACATGAAACTATATTATACAGCTATACTTTAAAGCTACAGTATTTTCTAAAAAAAAAAATGCATTGGGCTTCTTAATCAGCGAATTTCATGATGTTTTTAGCCGTGGGATTGTATCTCCCGGATCACGTATAGTTTTACTGAAGAGAAAATCGAAAGCAAAATCTTGAACATGATTGGAAGGCATTATCTTAAAGCTAATTGGATTAGGCACTGACACAATCCATTCCTATGACATTATTCACTGACTTCTATGTGACGCAAAATTTCTAATTTTGGCGACAGAAACGGAACAAAAGAAAGCGTATACTGGGTTAATATGTCATGATGATTAGATTTTTGAATATATATTGATTAGTTGAATTAGATTTGTATAAGACAAAAACATAAGATTAATAAATAATAATGAATTTATTAGCTAAGATTAAGAAAAATTACATTCAATTAAAGATTTAGATGATTATTTCATTTCCGTAAATTTTTTGTCGGAATTCTTGCGCCCAGATTATGATTAATATTTCAGCGATTCTTGTAGTTCGTAGTATTATGTCGATCTACCGCCAAATAAATTAATGCTTAAGACTAATATATCGATGAGCAAGGAATGTCGTTTAATCACAATAGTACCAAATCAACCTTAATCACAAACAGTATTGTGTGCTGATTTGTAACAAAATTTTTTTACGTGATCAACCAAATAATGAGTTCATGACATCAAGTATCATACTGAAATTTTTTTACGGTAAAATTTTTTACAGTAAATTGTGATAGAAACCACAACTTTTAATTCCAATACAAACTATCTCAAGATATACTGCGTGTTATCGCAATAGCTAACAAGTTTTGTAACAAAATTTTTACGGCAAATAACTCATACACAATAGCAAGTTTATTTGTTTCATTTTGGCTTCTGCTATCGAGCAACCTACGTAGCAATTTCGCAAATTTCACAACTTTTATTTTTTATAATTTTTTTTAATTTTTTTATTTTTTTTTATTTTTATTTTTTTTATTTTTATTAATTTTTTAATTAATTAATTATTTATTTAATTTATTTATTTATTTTTTTGTATTTGTTTCATTATGCATTTAACAACTAGGTTGTCGCCCTGACAGGCCAACCTGAACAGTGACTGTCGTCCTGAAAGGTTATTAGTACTCTTGGCTTTATAATTAACAATGCCGATCACATATATCATACTTTCACCAAAATTACCTCATTCGAGACAAAAGCTGCCTCAATTCTTACGTATCAAGACAGTAGTAGTTGTAAACCATGATAGAGGTCATGACTGTTAATTCATTACAATAGCAAGTAAGTCTTGTAAAATTTTAACAAAAGAAATCATTACTGTTAATTCTAATGCAAACTAATAACCACTTACTGTGTTATTGCAATTAGGGCCGTGTTGAATAAATTACATGTAATTTTAGCAACATTTGATTTTAATGTATGATCCGAATTTTTACCGAAAATTTGATCTCAGAAACTGAATGTCATATGTTCAAAATTACAATTACATTAATTTTATCTTACGCAAAATTATACAAGTTACGTAAAATTACGGTAATTTTGCATCCTTTAATCTAACTCATAGTTAGATAATCTAGTAAAGTTATTGCTGGTTATATGGTAAAATTATAAGAATTAAAAAAAAAATAACAAACACAAAGAAACTTTAAATAAGGGTCTAAACATTCATCTAAGAATGACCGAACTTTATTATTTTTGATGGATAAGCTTGAATAAAATAATTCTTTAGCAAACTTGGAGAAAAAATTTTAATTTACACGAATACATCTACTGTAATAAATAGTAACAATTAAAAAATAAAAAACTTCAATAATTTCCTATAGAACTACCTAACTGAATTCTATCCTAATATTTTGTTGTTTTATCTTATTCGTTTTAATGAATATTGTCGTAATCGCATAAGTTACTGTGTAAAATTTTTTTTTATTTCTTGGTATTGAGATTATTGTTCACATTAGCAGCTACGAAAATAAAATAAATATGTGATCGTTTCATGTAAGTACGGGAGATACATACCCGACTAGTGCTTGGATCCGGATACTAAACCGGTTATTCGGATAGAAATCTTATTTTATTTTCTCTAACGCTAATCTGAAATTATATCCGTATATGGCTTATAATCCGATTGTCCGGAATTAATTCTAAATTCTTTTTTTTTTTTTTTTTTTTTTTTTTTTTTTTTTTTTTAACGCCTTTAAACAACTCTCTTAAAATCGTGAAACGTGAATTTGCAAAATTTACTTTGTTGTTAATATTTACAAATTATTTTGGGCGAAAAATAGCTAAAGAAAGTCAATCAAATGATTTACGAATTTGAAAGCGTTTTGTAAAATGGTCTCAAGTTCAAGAAAAAATGCAAGAATAATTCAGGTGCAAGTACAAGAACAATTGCAAGTGCAAGAACAAGAGCAATTACTCCGCAATAGATAAAAAGAAAAATAAAAAAAAATAGTGAATATATTAGCAAATATTAAGAAAGATCCTCGGGTCGATAGCGCAGTGGTTAGCGCTCCAGGGTCACAAACAGAAGGTTGCGAGTTCAAGTCCAACGGGCGGCGAAAACTCTGCCAGGACCGGTTGGAAAAAGATCTTCGAGAGGACTTCCATTTTCGTTCTAAAGAATGGATTCATACAGAAGAATGCAGTCACCGGCATAGCCACGGGGCCGGGAACGACCAGAAAAGGCGAAATCCGTCAACAAATGACGTTAACATTGAGAGAGCCCGATCCAAGAAAAAATACAAGGGGTTTTCCGACGACACTGGACCAACCGAAGATGGAAAGTGGTTCCCGGGGCAGATGAAAAAGGGCCGACCATACAAGCGATCCGGCGGAATAGTTCCTTAAAGCTGCCTATGACCTGTTAGGGTACGGGGCACCGGACGTGGTGGGCCTGCTGGATTCAGTCGGGATAAGCGGACAATTGCAGGGAGGGATAGTTTAGTTAGAAATAACCCCTGATGTATAACTAATGTATGACCTAGATTTAATGATTAATAAAGAGCGTCACTTGACGTCCCCAGATAATCGCTATCTTGGGGTTTAATAAAGAAAAAAAAAATATATATTAAGAAAAATTACATTCCACTAAAGAATTAAATGATTTATTTCTAGATTTTTTCATTATTCGTACTATAAATTTTGGATAGAATTTTTGCAGCCCAGATTAGCTGATAATCACCAATTTTCTCAAAAATCTTGTAGTTCGTAGTTGTATGTCGATCTACCAACCTATAAAATCATGGTAAATCATGGTTATATCCCATCAGCGTGCTAAAATCAATATAGCAATATAATCAAGTTATAGCGCTTTAACGCTTTTTGATTGGTTATACAACACCTGTGATCAAAATGTTAAGACTAATATATTGATGAGCAAAAGAATGTCATCACAATTCAAATTCATTAACAATTGTTTCACCTCGGTAGTACCAAATACAATATTGTGTCAATTCGTAATAAAAGTTTTTACAAGTAAATCATGAATCAACCAAATATTGAGAGGTTACAGCAGATCAGTATGGTATGAATGAGCAGAATTGTATAGTGGGCATTTTAAACCCCATTTGGTTATCTTAATACCGAAATTATAGCTAATATATATAGATTTTAAAAATTCGGGTGTACTATTCCGCGTCATTTCTGAAATTATGTCGATTCTGAATTGACATGTGATTGTGAAATGACATGTCATTTTAGAATCGGTATCCATTTGCCAATTAATAAAAAAAAAAAAAAAAAAAATTTTAGAAATAAAAATAATAATAAAAAACAAATAAAAATGAATTACTAGCTAAATTTTCATACATTAAAATGAATACATTCAAATACTAATATATATTTTAACAGGAATCTGGTCGGATGTCTTGTCTAGCCCGAAGATAATAAGATAGTGCTCATACCCGGATAGTTCTTTATCCGAAAGGTTGTAACCTTTAATAAAATCTAATAGCCGGTGACGGCCTCCTAAATCAGCAGGTCTGTCGATGAATCAAGAGGTCACCAGCAAAGGGTTATAGTATTTGTCATAAGCTTATACTAAAAAAAATAAGTAATTTGTAGCAATCAAGTATTATTCCAAAAAAGATAATATTTTAATAATACTTTTAATATTTTTGCACAGATTTCTATATTTATTATTTACCGATTTAAAAAAAATTTATTATATTTGGATCGATAGTAATCTTTATGTATATTGTACATACTGATTGCAATGAGTACATATGCTAAGACACAGTGGTGGCAGCTATTTGAAAATATTTTGTATCAGCATACATGTTATGTCAAATAGTATTTACTTTAAACTATATTATTAGTTAGTTAGCGATGACTATGTAAAAATAAAAAACTTATTTTTTATCAAAAAAAGCAAAAAATTATACACATTATTACTGACATATAGGAGTTACATTTGTCTAAACCATTATAGTGACAGTTGCCTTAAAATCTCTTTTTTTTAAAGAAAGAAAAAAATATATACAATATTAGTGGCATTTATCCTTAACCATAATAGTGTGGTTTTTTGAAAAATTTTTTTAATTAAAAATAAATAGTATAATTAAGAATGGGAAATAGTAGAATAATAGACTATATAAAAATACTATGAATTTTTTTTCTAATTTGTAATGGTAGATTTTACCAAAAAAGAGGATTCATAGTGAACATTTTGTTGATTATCGATCATGAATCTAACTGGGGAATATTCTAATAAAAAAATAAATAAAAAATCTTAACCAAATTATTACTATTATATGAAAATACCGCATATTTTGAATATAGTAAAATATTCAGTTTGTTCTGTACTATATAATAAAAATTTATTATATTTGGTTCTACAGCGATCTTTATGTACATCGTACATACCTATTGCAATGGGTAAGACACAGTGGTGTAGCTATCTGAAAATATTTTGTATCAGTATATATGTTATGTCAAATAGCATTTATTCTAAGCCATATTATTAGTTAGTTAGCAATAATTATGTAAAAATAAAAAAACTTTTTTTTATTTATCAAAAAAAGAAAAAAAGTATATACGTTACGTATTGGAGTTACATTTGATTATAGTGGCAGTTGCCTTAAAATGCCTTATTTTTAAATTAAAAAAGGGGAAAGTATATACAATATTAGCGGATTTATCCTTAACCATAATAGTGCGGTTATTCAAAAATCTTATTTTTTTTTAATTTAATTATAATAAAAAAAAAGTGGCATTTATTTTGAAAATTCAAAAAAAAATAGTATAAGCCAAAATAATGTGGCTTTTACTAAAAAAATAGCCAAAATAAGTAGCTGCTTATTCGAAAAGAAAAACTATACATTTAATTCAAATTCATAACAGATAAGTGGTGGGTGGGGTACTCTAGAGTAATTTAGACATAATAAAGAGTATCAAATTTGATAAAGAGTATAATTAAGAATGGAAAATAGTAGAGTAATAGAGTATATAAAAACACTACAAATTTTTTTTCTAATTTATAATAGTGTATCTTACCAAAAAAGAGTATTTGTAGCAAATATTTTGTTGATTATGATCATGAACCTAACCGAGGAATATTCTAATATCAAAATAAATAAAAAATCGTATCCAAATTTGTATTATTTATAACACTGTTATATGAAAACACCGCATATATCAAATATAGTAAAACATTTGGTTTGTTCTGTACTATATGTTAAAAAAGATGCTTAATTTTGAATTTTTGATCAAAATTTTTAAAATTAAGCATCTTTTCTTAAAATTTGAAATTAAAAAGTAAATATATGCCAATATAGTATATTTTTATATATAGAACAAGTATACTTCAAGGATTATAATATAATTAATTAGTAAAATTTTGGGAAACATATTATTTTTTATAATTTAATTAATAAAATTATGAAAAATATTATGTTTATTAAAAACTTTACTAATTAATTATATCTTATTTCTCTAAGTAGATTTGTTCTACATATAAAAATATATTATATTGGTATATGTTTACTTTGTATTTTTTAATTTTAAGAAAAAGATATTTAATTTTGAATTTTTGATCAAAAATTCCAAAATTAAGTATCTTTTTCTTAAAATTTACAAATACAAAGTGAACATATAGGGGTAAGTCAATAGAAATCAAGCAAATTTTTATAATAAATTTTTTTTAAAACTTTGAACAGAAATAATTTAACAAAAATAATTTAATTTTTAATAAAATTTTTTTAAATCAATTTTATAACTTATAGAATTAATTTAAAAAAAATTTTATCAAATTTGATCAAGTTTTTTATTAAGTTATTTTGATTTAAACTTTTAAAAAAAGTTACTAAAAAAAATTTGCTTAATTACTATTAATTTACCCATATGCTAATATGATATATTTTATTGTAAAACAAGTTTACTTAGAGGATTAAATATAATTAATTAGTAAAAATTTGAGAATTATAATATTTTTTATATTTTTATTTATAAATTTATGAAAAATGATATGATTTTCAAAATTTTACTAATTAATTATTAAAAAAAATTTGCTTAATTTCTATTAATTTACCCATATGCTAATATGATATATTTATTGTAAAACAAGTTTACTTAGAGGATTAAATATAATTAATTAGTAAAATTTTGAGAATCATAATATTTTTTATATTTTTATTTATAAAATTATGAAAAATGATATGATTTTCAAAATTTTACTAATTAATTATGTCTTTATGCTCTAAATAGATTTGTTTTATACATAAAAATCTATCATATTGGTATATGTTTACTTTGTATTTGCAAATTTTAAAAAAAAGATGCTTAATTTTAAAATTAAGCATCTTTTTCTTAAAATTTATAATTCTAAAATAAAAGTATATTAATATGATATATTTTTATGTATAAAGCAAGTTTACTTAGAGTATGAAGATAGTATTAATTAGTAAACAGTTAAAAATTATAATATTTTTCATAATTTTATTAATAAAATTATAAAAAATATTATTATTTGGGTCTTTGTATTGAAATGCTCTTATGGAACTATATAGATTTTATGAATAAAAATGAAAATGTCTAGCTATCTAGTAATCCAATTCAAATAAACTTTTTTATTTTGTAGAGCTTAGTAAGTTTTATAAAATAAAAAAATTATTTGAATTGGATTATTGGATAGCTAAAAATTTTAATTTTCCAATGTTCTATAGGAATTGATTGGTTACAAATAGCTAACCAAATTATTATATATTCCTTTTAAGCACAAACCAAATTATGGCCATGCTCATTCAAAACAGAACTACTTGCAATTTTAGCTGCAACAAGTACAGCTTCTAGAAACTGTACTGTATCACTGTGAAATAGCATACATTGGTGCTATTTTGAAAATTGCATTCTCTAAAAATAGCATACTGGGTTTCGAAATAATGCCCATGTGTGTCCTAAAATAGCACACACCTTATATAGTATATTGTATAAATGAATATATTCTATAACTTTGTATTACAGGAAAATTCTTAGCACCATCTCATCTCTCTGTTTGTTACAATACTAACCATTTATCATCAAATTTTTATAGTGAATATTTGACAGATAAGCCAGATAAATATGAATACAGCAATACTTAATATATGCATCAGGTAGAGTCAATTAATACATAATGAGGTCATGAAGTATATAAATAAATAAATAAATTCAATATCAATAAATAAAAATTAGAATAAAAATGGCAAATAAAAAAATAAATAAAATTAAATAATAATGAGCTAAAAAAAATAGTTATTTTAGTATCGCCAAGTAGAAGTTTATATGAACAGAATGCTAAAAGTAAGCATTGAGAATGACGTTAACTGTTCTTCTATTCTATTTATATAAATTAAGGTTAGATTTTTAGCACTATACAGGATTACTACTTGTTTACATACATATGTACATGAATAACAAATTAAAGATCTATAATTTAGAAAATTATTTGCTACAAAGCTAGATATTTTCTTTTTAAGGAGATTTATTTTCAAATAAATATTTATATACTGCACATGGGCACTATTTCAAAAATCTTTTTGGTGCATAAAAACTAGATTGGTTTTGAAATAGCACACATGTGCATACTCAAAATACTGTACAGGTAATCGAAATACCATGCAGGTGTGTACTATTTTACAGTAATATAGTACTATTCAAATCTATACAAACTCACAATCAGTTATTTCTAAATTTCAAAGCTTAATTAATACTATACCACTTTCAAACTTCCTAAATATACTTAAATACATTACTCAATTTAATTAAGTCCTAAAATTTTAATATTACCTTGCATAAAGTAAATAATATGAAGATGACAATTTTAATAATAAAGCTGACCAACTAGCACACAACTATCACATAGCACCCTATCTTATTTTTAATCCAAACAACATATATAATACTCAATATACACTATTTTCAGATAACTATCTAATAAAACTTCCTATCCATCACAGTATTAGAACAATCTGCTGAGCACATATAATTGTATAGTAGATATCACAAAACTGCTTTTAGCAATTGAACCAAATTTACAACTTATTAACTGGAATGCTTCATGATTATATATCAATAATAACCAAAAAATCAGCAATTTTTTACATAGCTTTCAATCCTCTACTCTAAAATCTTTTAGAGTTAAACTATTACTAGATGTGCCTTCTTCTCTATTTATTCTTTATAAAAGATATTTTTAATATTCTAATATTTGTCATATATGCCAACAGGCAAGTTATGCCTTGCACTGAGTTACTTGCCCAAATACTAATCTATTACTAGATTTTATAAAAAAATCTTCATTCCAAAATTTTAAAACTTTATAGTTTTCAAATTTATTATTTTTTATACAAGACCTCATTATACTTAACTCTATCAGGTTTATTCTATTAAAACTAATTAACACATTACAAGAAACTGCTCCATCTTTAAAGTCTGCTAGTTCTCTTACTATTCAATTTTTATTTCATCTTAACCAACAAATTTATACAAAAAATCTGAATCCTATACTAGCTCCTATACTGTATTTCAAAATCATACTACCAACAAACAATTTTACAAAATCAGCCTACAGATTCTAAATCTTTTATATCTATTGTATCTATAACCCAAACCAATAATAACAATTCTATTACAGTATAACTAAATCAATTCAAAAAATAGATTACTAGTACTCCCACTGGATTAAATATCTTATACACCCTTCAAGTATATTAACTAATAATCAAATCTAGATGAGCCTTGGCCACTATAGTTGGTTTAGGCCACAGATAAGTTCTGGTCTACTTTTGTTTATCTAGCTATATGTCTGAGTTCTTTTTCTTAGCATTAGATTTAAACAATGAAATTTTTTTTAACTATAAAAAGTTTTTATTAAATTTAATAAAGATAAGAGCAAGGTCTCACAGGACCCCAAAATATACATAAATAGGTCAGGTTAATTATAGGGTTACTAAAAAGGAAAGATCTGCAGAAAAACTTCAAAAATAAGCAAAAAAATTACAATAAATAAAAAGATCTGTATAAAAAACCTCAAAAATAAGCAAACATATACCTGGCCTATTTATGTATATTTCGAGGTTCTGGTCTCACCATTAAAATTAAAAAAAATTTTAATTTAATTCATAAAATCTATATAGCACATAAGGTCATTTTCAGACAAAGACTCTATTTTTAAATTTCTACAAAGTAAATTCTTTTCAACCTCTAATTAAAGTTGTAAAAAAATATCTCATGACCAAACTAGCAGAAAATATTAAAATCAGCCTAGTAAATTGTGAGATATAAATATTTTAGTTTTATAGCTATTTGTTTTTTATTTATTAATATAAAGAAGAAAATATATTGATATAAAGACTAAAATACTTAATATCTTATAATCTACTAGGTCAATTTTAATGTTTTAACTGCTATTTTGTCATAAGACTCTTTTAGACAACTTTTTTTAGAAGTTAAAAAAAGATTTACTTAATAAAAAAAGGGGGTTTTGAAAAACTACAAATTTAGAATTCTAAAGAAATAAAAAAATATTTAGTAAATATATTTTCACTATATACTATGTTTTGTCGAACCTGAACATGCTCATTAATCTTGAAATAAATCTAAACTAAACATGAACTTGACTTAAAAGTTCGATATTGAAGTTGAACTGAATATAAAATTGACTTAAAAGTTCAATATTGAATATGACTAAAATGAACCTGAATCTGAACTTGACCAAAGTTCAGTTTAGGTTCATAAGAACACTAGACAAGCTACAATTTTACTAATTAAATCAACTTTATATAAAACCATGCAAATAAAATTAATTGTTTTTATAACATATTAAGAGTAAATAGCATCCAGGACCTAGTTGTTTTTGTATAAATATAAAAAAATGCTATATAACATTTCAACAAAAAATTTATATAAAAACAATAATAACTGTAGTTAAATAACTTCTATATAATACAAAACCTCAATTTCTTTATGTAAAGATAATATTAGCACAGTGTTGTTAATTTTGGCTTTTAGTGGGAATTTCTAGCCTTCCAGTGAAAATTTATAATAGTAAAAGTTCCAGTGGCACTATTAATTTGCTTCTAGTGGACTTCTAGTGGACTTCCAGTAGCTTCCAGTCAACAACACTGTATTAGCATATCAAAAATAGATTTCTTAAATTATTGATTTAATAAAATAAAAAACCTAGAATTTTTAATCTTTTTATATGCATATTAAATTATGCATATTAAAATATGCTGTTACTAAGAATAATAAATTTGTTGACCTTTATTTTATATTAAGTAATTAGGACCCCAAACATCTCTCATATAGGTTATATTTTTTTTAGCAAATTAATTAAAATTTAAACCAAGGTCCAAATTTAAAATTTGGCAAATTAGTATTAATTTAAATAATTTTTATATTTTGAATTTTAGCAAAACATTAAAAATTTTGCATTGTTATATTTAATATTTTGTCGATTTATTCTTTTTTGGGAGAATTACTTAATTATCATGAAATATATTAAGTAGTAGTTTTGAAATATTTCAAGGCACTGCCTATTATAATCAAATACTTACTTGCTAGTAAGAATACAAGGAGAAAATCAATAAACAAAACAAAATGAAAATAAATAAATAAATAAAGTAAAAAAACTCATTTTTTTATTTTATTTTATTATTTTTATTTTTAAAGTAAATTTCTGGTTATTCCCATGATAAGAAATAACCGAAATTTACTTTTATTTCTACGTTATTTTTTTATTTTTTTAATATTATCATTTTATTTTATTTTTGTATTTACTGTATGTTTTTTTTATAAATTTTTTTATATTTTTTTAACATTTTTTATAAACATTTTTATTTTTTTTTATATTTTTTAAACATTTTTTTTATATTTTTTTAATATATTTTTTTAAACAATTTTTTAACTATTTTTTTTTATATTTTTAAATGTTTTTTTTATTCTAAGTTTATATATATTTTTATTATTAAATTATTTTTTAATTTTTTTATTTTTTTTTAGATTTTTAACATTTATCACTAGTACGATTCATCACTACTCCTTGATCAACCAATCATTTTGTTTGTTTTGATTTTATATTAATCAAAACAAAACAAATAGTGCTCATTATAATTAGAGTTAGGGTTGGCAAGGCATGAGTTAGAAGGCCCTCCTAACCCAAAATTACACAAGAAATTTTTTTTTGTCAAGAAAAAAGTGTAGTTTCTTAGTCAAAATTTTAAGTTAGAAGCAATTTTTTAAAAAAAGTTTGTTTTGCTTCAATTTTATGTTACACCTGATTCTGTATCCCAAATATTTGATCAGGGGTGGCGATGCATTGCACTGGTGATGAATGATAACACACTTTTTTTGTGTATTTAAAAATTTTCATTTTTTTATTTTTTAAAATTTTTATTATTATTTTTTTTTAATTTTATTTTATTATTAATATTTTTTTGTACATTTTTTTTTTTAAATTATTTATTATTTAAGAATTAATTTAGCATTCACTAGTTGTGCACTAGTGATTATCTATCTATAAATAATTATATGTAGCAAAAAAATAAAATTAAATCTTTTAATATTAGGGTAAAGGTAAGTACTGGGATGGGGCAGAGGATATAGTTTTACCAAAATTTTATGAGAAATTTTTTTTTTGCATAAAAAAAGTAGTTTCATAGACAAAATTTTTAGTTAAAACGATTTTTTAAAAAATACTTATTTTTGTTATACAAAATTGTTTTGCATATTACACCTGATCCTTAATTCTAATTGAATTGGTAAAATTCGCCACTGGTGAGCATTAAACTTATCAATTATTTAAATTATTTTTTTATTTTTTTTTATTTTTTTTATTGTAATTTAAAAATTTTCAGTTTTTTTTATTATTTTTTTAAATTTTTTTATTATTTTATTAATTTTATTATTATTATTATTATTTTTTATACCATTTTTTTTTAAAAAAAGTTTTCTTTTTTATTTTATTAATTTTTTTAAACAAGAGGTTTTTTTATTTATTTAAATTATTTATTTAAATTATTTAATTATTTTTTATTTAAATATTTTTTTCATTTTTTTCTATTTTTTAAAAATTTTTATTTTTCAGTTTTTATTATAATTTTTTTATTATAAATTTTTTTTTATTTAATTTGTTTTTTTAACAGTTTTTAGTTTTTTTATTATAATTTATTTAATTTATTTTTAATAAAATACAGAAATAGCGTTACGATGATTATTACCAGTTATACAAGATAAGTATAAAAATATTTTTTTTACCGTATTTTTGACTTTTTTTACTAACACTAATCAATATTTTTTCAGTTTTTTCTTCCTTTGTCATGGTTGTTATTCATATTGGTATTTTTTCATAGTTGGTGTAGCTGTTGGTATTACTTACTATATTGGTGCTTTTTCTTCATCATTGGTATCATCATGTCCAATTTGAAGTTTATTTCATTAACGGTATTGTCCATTTCAGTATTCTTGTATGGTATTTAGCATTTTTTTATCACTATTGACAAGTCTCTTTCATTGCTATTGTTGTTCATTTCAGGTTCTTTTGTGCTAGAGTAGTTGCTTGAAGTTTTCTGCTGTCAGTATTGCCCAGTTTTGGAGCGTACAGTTATGTATTCATTTTTTTTTTTATCTTTAGTATCATGTTCATGTTATACTAATTCTTTTCAGGTTCAAGGTAGGTGCAGATATGCTTGTTGTTGGTATCGAATTTGCTGAATTTGGAAGTTAAACTATGTCTAATGTTCGTGGTTGGTGTAGTAGTATCTTTATGGCATTTATGTAGTATCTTTATAGTGTTTGTATGGTATTTCTAAGGCGTTTTTGTGATATTTCTTGTAATATGTTTTGTTGTTTTTTTTTTAATAAAAATATAATATTTTTTTTAATGAAAATATATTATATTTTTTAATAAAAATATATTATTTTTTTAATGAAAATATATTATTTTTTTTAATGAAAATATATTATTTTTTTAATGAAAATATATTATTTTTTTTAATGAAAATATATTATTTTTTTAATGAAAATATATATATATTTTTTAATAAAAATATATTATATTTTTTAATGAAAATATATTACAGTATTTTTTTTAATAAAAATATATTATTTTTTATTATTTTTGTAAAATTTATAATTGATTAATATTATGTATTTGTAATAAATTACATTATTAAAATATATAAATATTCAAATATATTTTTTAATATACGAAAATTTAGCTAGTATTTAAGATTTAGGTAAGTATATAGTAATTTACTATTATTTGTTTTTATTTTGATATTTTTTACAATCTGTGCAGATTATTGAAAATTTCTTTAATGATCTCGCAGATGTGCATTAATTTTTATTAATAATTGTTTTTTTTAGAAATTTGTAAGAGCTGTACTAAAAAAACTTTCCTGATGAAAGATCTGTAATTAAAAATTATTTAAAGGCAATTGGCAGGATTGCAGATTTGCACAGATTTTTATTAATTACAGTTTTAAAAAATTTGCACTATATTTATTTACTCGATGCTAGATGTTATAATTTAGGTTTTAGCAAATTACTATAAAATTTATATGTAAAAATCCAACTTTTAGCAAATTTACTTGATTTTAGAGTAGCAAAAGCATCTAAATTCATGCAGATTAGTTATAAACTATATGAGAGATATCTGAGGACCTAAGTAATTAAAGTTTTTAGGCTTCTGCACTATATAAATATATATGCATATAAACATATATTTAGTATAGTAAAAAAACGGATATTACAAAAATATGTATTGTTGTATAAACTCATATCTAAGTAATTTATGTATAGATATAAGCAAAAAAAATTATGAAAGTATGTATAGTTAGCAACACTTATAAAATTTATTTTTTATAAGTAATCTCCTTTTAATAGTTAGGGTTAGAGTAAGTGATAATATTGTCCTTTTTAATGTTAGAGTTGGTATAGGTTATAAATAAACTTTTTAAAGAATTTTTTTACAAACTATACATGCTATCTTAATTTCTACTATATATACTTTATCAATTATACACTATATATTTGCTATATACTCTGAAAAAACCTATATATATATTTTGTATAGTAAAAAAATATCTACTTGTATATATGTATATACAAATCTTTTCCCTTAAACTGTATATTATTTCTATTTATATATTAAAATATCTATATATATGTAAATTTAAGATTAATGTATTTTACCTAAACTAGTGTCCCAAAATGTTATACATTTAATTTCACTATATATAATTTTTGGTATCAACAATTGAAAGCTATTTTGAATAAATATTTTAATTCATTAAGTTTTTATATGATACTTTGCAATACTGCATATAAACTGCATATGTATTGTACATATTGAACTCAAAAAAAAGTGGTTTAACAATAGTATTTGGGGTGAGTTAGTAAAAAAGTAACAAATTTTTTCTAAGTAAAAGTTTTCATGACTTTAAGCTTAAATATTTTAACAACTATTTTAATAAATTTAATAATTTTTTTTTATTTTAATTCTATATAATTTCAAGATTAAAATAAAAAAAATTTTAGCAAATTTAATTAAATAGTTATCAAGATATTTTAATTTAAATATTAAAAAAATTTACTAAAAATGATCTGTCTTTTTTCTACCTATTTGTTCTACTGACTATGCAAGGTTATGGAATTGGTAGTAGTATGACTTAAGGTGATGAGATCATTAAACATTTTGGTAAGAGTGATCGATATTTTGGCTTAGTTTTCATCTTTTATCTATATTGTCTTTTATTATAGCATCTTATATCTTTTATTAATAAACTTGTGCTATAACACATTGGCCTACTTCTAGAATCAAGTACTTGTAATATTATTTGACTATATAATATAGCATGCAATCAGCTATTATCTATTATTTTATCTATTGTTTTCATTGACTTTAAAAAAAATTAGTTCTTTTATACTATGCTAGCAGTAAATATATAAGTTATTCAAGGTAGTGATTTGACCCAGGTGTATGTTATCTGGGTCATCTATGGGTGGGTGGGTAACTAGACAAGTTATAACAGCTCAGGTGAGAACAGGTAGATCAACTTGCAGGAATCCATAAGTTGACCCATGATTATCTGTGGGTCAAGTAGTAATTTTATAATAATGATTATTACTATTAATTAAGCTAATTCTATTACAATTACAAAAATTAGTAGCTTTTTTATACTGTATATTGCCAAAAATAATCCACTTCTAAAAATAAGCTATCTCTCTTTTGGTCAAAAACTCAAAACCATTTTTGACTTGAAAATAAGCTTCCTATGATTAATAAAGTTGCTACATAGTAAAGTTTAAACATTACTAAGCAAATCGATTAAAGTTATTAGTAAATTTATTTAAAAGATCAAAAAATATATACAGTCAAACCTTGTTATAGTTACCCTTGATATAGTCACAACCTTGATATAGTGATACTATTTTTAAGCTCTAACTCTTATAAACTATATAAAATTTGATCTTTATATAGTTACAACTTGTTGTAATTACCAGATTCTTGCTTTCCAAACTAGTGATTATATCGAGGTTTGACTGTACTCTAAAATTTATAACAAAATTGGAGAACTTTTTATTAATTGATTTTAATTTTTACTTTCAATGAAGGGATTAAAATTTTATTAACAAATATATTTATTGAATGTAAAAATTAAAAGTCAAATAAAAAAAGTACTTCTATTTAATAAAACTTTCATAATATTTATAGTTTAAGTGCTAATAATCAATTAATATAGTAGAATTTAGACTTTACTATATAGCAACTATTGGTGATTGACCAAAAATTAATTATATCTAAAAATAAGCTACTAGATTTTTTGTGTCCAAAATATGGTAGTAACTTAGTTAATTTTTAAATTTTAAAGTATTTGAATTTTATCTTTGTATTAAAAGTATATTATAATAAATCAAGTATAATAGTACAACAATTTATAATTTGATTGGCCAATGTTGCATAATTATGTACTAATTTAATATTACACAATGTCCAATATCCAAACCCTTCTGATTCAATGGATTGGACTGAACTGGACATAGGTAGTCCAATGTTCATATTCAATATTCAGCCTAATACTGCTAGTAAAATTCAAGTAGGATTAAAAGTATATATATTTTAGCCATCAAGCCCAATGCTATCACAAATTTTAAAAAGCACTGATAATAACAAGCCTTATCTTTTTATATATTCTGATAATAAACCAGACTATTAACTAAACTTTTTTTATACACAACTTGTATTGATTGCAATTTTTTTGGCTCTAGATCTTAATTTTTTGGTTACCATTTATACACCAATAGGACATTTGTAAAAAAAACCTAGTCAAATGTATTATGTCTATTTTAAATATTGGGTTGCAGTGCATTGAACTAATGAGAAGTGTGTTTTATGAGAATTAGAGAATTTGATAAAAATTGTATCACAATAGATAAAATTCAAAATAAGGCTAAAGAAGTATCTGGTTTAAAAAAGAAATAATTAAAAGTTTACAATCTACTAAACTATTATACAAAATATTTTTGAGCAACTAGAACTTAAGAGAGAAGAATTTTTTATACAGTATTCAAATAAGTGACAAAGCAAGACATAGAGCAATTGCAAGAGTCTGTGCTTAAAAAATAGATATTTTATTAGTACCTAAAAATACATTCAAAAAATATATTAAAAATAAGGTCTGTTTAGAATTTCAAAATAATAATAATAAATCAGAAAAAAAAATAAAACCAAATAAATAAAATAAAAATAAAAAATAAAATTGAATAAAAAAAATCAAAGAAAGAAAAAAAATCAAAAAAAAAACAGAAAAAAAACTTCTTATAAACTTATACATATATAAATATACAATATAGCTTTATATTCTTGAGTTCATAAACTATTGCTACTGTTCAAGAACCTACTTTTTTGAAATTAGAAAATGCCAAGAAGCTGAAAATGTGTGCATGATATGTAAACTTCCATGGAGCAATCCCAATATATTTTCAAAGTTGCAACCTTTTTCGGATTCTATTTCTAAGACCAATATATACCATTTTGTAAATATATATAGTAGAGAAACTAGTAAAGAATATTGCCCATCTTTATTTCAAAAAATCACATTACTATTAAAAACTACAACTAATAATCTTGGTATTAATAGCATGTGCTTTAGTTCTTGAGAACAATATGTATCAAATGTGTGTATTTTGATCATATGCATTGAATATTACTAGCTACAGGTTTTTTATTCACAATATTGTTAAATCTAGAGAAAGAAAGTCTTCTTAAAAACTTTACAAAAGATAGATTATATATGTGGTACAGCTTTTTATAGAATTTTAAATCTTACAAAAGCCAGTTCACTATTGTACCTAAACAACAATTGCAATAAGTATCAAGAAATAGATAACAGAGATGATTTCATTGACATGGAAATATCAATGATATAGATGATATCATTAATATGGATGATATCATTGATATAGATGATATTATTGATATGGAAGATGAAAATAGGTTTGCCAATGAATCATCTACAGAACAACAGGATGAGACTAATAATTTATCTTTAGAAGCATTATTCAAGCATATATTCATTAATGCTAAGCTTATCTGCTTAACACTAATGAAAGCTTTATACTTCTTCTCTCATCTTTATCTAGATGTCTGTTTTCAGTATAGTTATGCTCAAATTCTTTCACCAACTTCTGCTAGTTAATATGTATCTTTGATCATTTAATTGAATATGTGATGCAAAGCCACTTTAGCAAAATATTTAATACTTGCAAATTTGCTAGAGTACTTATTTAATTATGTCTTTAAACCTTATCACATTAAGTTGTATTTGTTATTGGCCGGAGCGTAGTGATGGACCCTAAGTTTTTATGCGAAGTGATACAAAAATTACCTTCCTAATGTGCTTCAATTGTAAAAATCTTGACAAATTTTACTTTTTTGATATACTTGCATATATATGATGTAAATCTTATCAGAAATGGAATTTGGAAATTTTTTGTCTGTCCTCACGCGTGTCTATATTTGTGCTTTTAATATTACCAACATATGCATATTAACGTGTTTGTGTAATATGATGAACATCATATGATGAGTTCTGGATATATAATGCTACACATTAGCCTAGTAATTGTTATCTGTCCAATTATGAAATTCTTTTTACAATTCAACAAGCTATAGAGATCATTTATATGTTTTACTATAAAAAAATTTTTACTTTTTGTAAAAAAGTCACCTAGCCAGGTGATAAGAACCAATTTTATTTATGTATGTGCCCTAATAAGTAAAGTTGTACACAAAAATAAAATACATATAATTTGAAATTTTTATATAAATTGGATAACTTTTTATTAGTACAGTTTTTTATTTTATATATTAATAACATGAATGATCACAGATTTAAATAGATTGTCATAACTGTCCATATTTAAAATTTTCTCCCGGTTTTTGGATATAGCAAATCAAAAACGGCAAAGTGCCAAAAACATTTTATCGGTATCGAAAACTATCAAACATCAATTATTAAAATTAAATTAATTAGCATACTAAACAGGCATAATTTCAAAAAAAAGTATCCCATACTATTAGTCAATTACAACATATAAATGTCATTTTTGACAAGTACATAATACTGTAATAACACACACTCACGAATGTATTTCCCCGCATGTATTGTCATCCCGTGTTGTCAGAATCTAAATTGGAAAAAAAATGAAAACTATTACCCACACTTAAAAAGGATTCTTTAAAAATTAGCATAGCGAACATCAAAAAAGTTGAATGGAAACTATTTTTCTCACATTTTAGGTTATACAAAAAAGTGATCGTACTGGTATAAAATTTCAGATTTACATCATAATGTTAACATTACAATGATAAATTTCGAAATTAATAATCAGTGATGCCAGCTTTTGCATCATAATGAGTGATTTGCATATATATTACATATACGTTACGTAAAAGTTTTAACTTTTCCAAAAATGAATAAATGAAATCATTACTTCTAGTAAAAAAGTTTTTTGCAAAAATCAGGGTAAGCGACATCAAAAAAGTTGAAGAGAAACCATCCCTATATACATTTTATATTACACAAGAAACATGATCGTACTGGTAATTATATATCACTCTGTTCCTGGTACTAACTTCCATATTTCAACTTTTTTTAGTATCATTCGAATTGAAATAGTGGGATTATTATCTGAAGGAAACCTCTTCCTTGGGAACAAGCAAAAAAATATGCTATATTCGTAATCATGGAATAAACCAATTTTTATCAATTTATAATAAAACAAAGGATAGGGATAAAGATTATTTATTGTGGGGTGACAAGGTAAATTACAGTATTTAAATCGAATATGCAGTTACATAGTTTATTGATGATTTTTTACTTAGATTGAATATATGGTAATTACGTATGACAATGAAAGCAAGAACGCAAAGCTATCATTAAGAACTTCTGACATTTTACACAACTTGCAAAAAGAAGTAGAAGAAACGTTGAAAAATGGGTATGTTCAGTGTTGAAAATCTTATGTTCTCATATTCTCATGAGAACATCACTTTCAATCTGAGAACATTTACAAAATTTAAGATGTTCTCTATTAAATTTTTTTTGAGAACATTAAGTTTGAAAAATATGTTCTCTATGTAAATATATAAAATAATAAAAAATTATTTTTATTAATATAGCAGTTTAAAATAATTAATCTTATAAATATTTAATTGTTAGTTAGTTAAAATAGAGAACAATTTAGTTGTTTTTAAATTTTAGATAATAAATTTTATTGGTTTATCCATTTCTAGTTTGGTGCAATATAGCTATTATTATGTATACATATATATCATAAATTTTAGAGAGCTAAACTCACTATGATGATAATTTTTATAAGAAAATTACCTAACAAATCTTTAGTTATTTTGGGTTTAAACTTTATTTTTATATCTTAAAATTTTATAGTAAGAAATTTTTGAATCTATAAATTCACTATAGTAAAAAAGAAGGGTTTTTCTAAATATCTCTGGCCAGAGATATATAACTTATATATCTCTGGCCTATTGACCAATCAAAATAAGCAAAGGTCATATGACCCACTTTTCTGACCCATCAGGTGATCGGAAGAGACTGTGTAACCCGACATCTGACCACACTTTACTAACTTGGTTGTGCATTAATTATCGAACCAATTAAAAAACTTTAAAATTAAAAAATTATAATACACAAACTAAGCAATTTTATATATTAATTTCTTATATTTATATATATTTTCATATTTATTTATGATAACTTACAACAAAATAAATCCACACTTACATAATCACGTGCTACTATTGTACTATCTAACTTACTACTAAACCTGGATAATTACTATCTCTACACTACCGTCGCGCTACTACCTAACCCTAACCCTAACCCTAACTCTAACCCTAGGCCCATCCTATTTTCTACTAACCCTAACCCTAAACACGATATAAATGACCTTTGGCGAAATACGGCATAATATGGCACATAGCATGCGTCACAAATACGGCGATACAGTGATACAGCGATACAGTGATACAGCGATACAAACAACACTAGCAAAATACAGCATAACACGGCATTGGTACAACACGGCACTACCGAAATCAACTCGTCACGATATCAGTAGCAACGAAGTGGAAAGTTCCTAAACAAGCCAAAGATGAGAAGAAGAATATAAGACCACCCTCCACAATAATATCTACGAAAAGAGGCATCAACAAACAACATTAGCGGCGAAAGGAGGCACCGACAATGATGACACCAATGACGAATGGCGATGATTTTATTCTGGCAAACCTAAAAAAACAGTCTAAACAGGTTAAAGAAAATAAGAAAAAAAAAAAAAAGAAAAAGAAAAAGACGAACCTTTACCGGAGCCACTACACTGACCGATTCCACGTTTCTAAACAAGCCAAAGAAGAGAAGAAGAATATAAGATCACCCTCCACAAAAATATCAGACACCAACAAACGACATTAGCGGCGAAAGGAGGCACCAACAACAACGACACCAACGACGAACGGCGATGATTTTATTCTGGCAAACCTAACAAAAACAGCCTAAACAGGTTAAAGAAAAAAAAAAAAAAAAAAGAAAAAAAGAAAAAAGACGAACCTTTACCGGAGCCACTACACTGACCGATTCCACGTTTCTAAACAAGCCAAAGAAGAGAAGAAGAATATAAGATCACCCTCCACAAAAATATCAGACACCAACAAACGACATTAGCGGCGAAAGGAGGCACCAACAACAACGACACCAACGACGAACGGCGATGATTTTATTCTGGCAAACCTAACAAAAACAGCCTAAACAGGTTAAAGAAAATAAGAAAAAAAAAGAAAAAAAGAAAAAAGACGAACCTTTACCGGAGCCACTACACTGACTGATTCCACGTTCCTAAGCAAGCCAAAGAAGAGAAGAAGAATATAAGACCACCCTCCACAAAAACATCGATGAAATGAAAGACAACCCACAAGATTGTCAAAAAAATATGAAAGACCACCCATAAGACCACCTACACAATTACCTGTAAGATGCCAAACCCAGAGAAAACCTAACGACGACACCAACGACGACACCAACTGCAACGACAGTGACGGCACAATGAAAGATAACAATAAGCTAAATAAATGGATAAAAAAATAAAAAAATTAGTTAGCAAGAAGGGAAAGTGAAGAAAGCGAAGGTTAGTAAAAAAAAAACAAATAACAAAAAAAAAACAGATCACAAGATGATCTATACTTATCTATCCAGATCTGGCGATGTGCGTCCGATTTTGCATCAGCAATCGGATCAAACACATGAACTTGAATCATGTGATTTCACGTTCTTTGATTGGCCAAAAAGGCCAGAGACATATAAGCTATATATCTCTGGCCAGAGATATTTAGAAAAATCCAAAAAAGAATAGTATATTATATTACTTATTTATTTAAACATTTGAGAGGTGCTACTAGCCTATTTAAAAACTTAATATATAAGTTGAGCCAAACCAATAACATCTCCAACAATATATAAAAAACCTCAAATATAAATTTTTTAAAAAAATATATATATACATCACTCTGGTTATATTGACACTCTCTAGTAATGGAAAAATTGTCGATATATCCAGATGCCAGTTTAATAAACATCTCTATCTATACTGACATTATATTGATATTCCATAGATATGTTAGTTTAGGCAGAGGTAAATTTTTTTGTTTTCACTAAGCTTATGCTAAAAATAATAAACTTAGCAAAATGAATTTTTTTAGCACAAAACGAATTTGTTTTATATTTAGCATAAAATGGATTCATATTATATTTGTATAAAATGTGAAATAAATTTATTTTATGCTTATCATTTCATGCTAAGCTTAGCATAAAGCCAATTTAAAAAATTAATTTGATTGGTACATCTATAACAACAGTCAGTTTATAAAAATTGTCACTATATTCAGGAATAAAAATTATCTTAAATAATTTTTTAATATTAAAATTGTTGGTATGTCAGTGCAATCAATATCTCTTGTGATTTTTGGTATAACTAATGAGTTTTTAAAATTATAGATTTTTTTTTAAAAAAAGTGACAATATAACCAATTGTTAATTAATCCAGCTATCAGTATAACCAGAGTAATAAATATAAAGTTATAATCTTATTACTATGAATAATTTAGCTTTGTCTATCTGTTACATAGTTTGTTAAATAAATTATATTTTTTATTAATAATTTTTTTAATATATTAATTAAAAATAAAGAATTTAACTAATTTTAACACCTGGTTAAGTTATAAATTTTAACTACCCTTTATTTTTATAGAAGTTTTTTATATAAAAAAATTTTCTTTAATTAGGGTTAGGGTTAGGTTAAGGGTATAGGTATATTAAGTTAGAGGATGGATTGATTATTTATATGCAAAATTAGTGCCAAAAACTTTTATTTAATAGCCCAAAGCTAGTTTTTGTAATAAAATTTTGTGATATTAATATTTTTTGATTTTTTTCTAAATTTTCTTAAAATATTTTTTATTTTGTTACACAAGATTCTGCGACCTTATTGGTAAATTATAGGGTGGTTACATCACCAGAGGGGCAAGTTAGCAACACTCAAAAATAAAAATTAAAAAATAACTAAAGTATAAAAGTATAAATGTGAGAAAGAGAATGAGAGAAAGAAAATAAGAGTAAGAAGGAGTGAAAAAGAGTAAGAGAAAATGAGGGAGAAAGAAACAGAGAGAGATAGAAAGAGAAAGAAGAGAGAAAGAGAAAGAAAGAGAAAAAGAGAAAGAGAGAGTAAAAGAAAAAAATTTTCTAATTGAGAACATAAAAAAAATTTTGAGAACATTAAATTCAATAAACATGTTCTCATGAGAACATAAATTTCAAACCAGATTTCCAACACTGGGTATGTTTATAACAATATCTAGTGGATCGAATCATATGAACTTAACTAAATAATGTTTATAGTGAAGTAGCAGAAGTATCATGGCATCCTGAGTTCGCAACATATGTAATCGAAGGTATCAGTCTTACTTGGTTTTAATTTGGTTAAATTATTATTTTTAGTATTTATAAATTTTTTAATTAGGAATACCTGGTATTCCTTATGGAAACACTTTAAAAAGAGTTGAACAAAATATGAAACTTAGAAGGGCAACTGCTTCCAAATATTTAAACCAAAATGAAAGTATAATAACTTTATCTAGCTTTCCACGTTTCGGCTGCTCAGATCAATTTTTAGATCCTCATCATGAACCATTTGGGCCTAAATTAAAAAGCGCATTTGTGCCGGATGAAGTCATGAATCCCAGATTAAATATCAGTATGTAATTCATAATATACTAAATTGGTTCACGTATTTTTATATAATGGCATATAATTTATGTTAAATAAAAAAAGACAGTAAATGATGGGTTAAGAAGTCGTCGAGGAACAGATGTCACTATTAATATACCGATTTTTAATAATAAAAAGAGCCAAAATTTATTTCCTGAAAGTGAAAAAGCATTACCAGATCATATATATATGGATTCTATGGTTTTTGGAGGGGGCTGCTGTTGTTTGCAAGTAACTATTCAAGCTTGTAATATTAGAGAAGCTAGGAAATTATATGATCAATTAGCAGTTTTGGGTCCTATAATGGTAATGTACATTTATTATCACAAAAGTTAAATGTGCATACCTTGATACTAAATATTTATAAACATACATACATAGTTGGCATTAACTGCTTCAACACCTATCTGGCGGGGCTATCTGTCTGAAATGGATTGTAGATGGTTTGTACTTACGAAATGTGGTGATGAACGTACAAAAGAAGACGGGGTTTGGAAGTCAGATTTTTATTTATATTTATCTTTATTATTTTAATTCTATAAAATTTATTCTAAAATTTAATCAATAATGTGATATTAATATATACTTATTTTCACTATAGCCTCTCAAAAATGATCGATTCGTAATAAATAGGTCACGCTGTGATACAATCGCTTATTATATATCACTTGATAAAACTCTAAAGTCAGAGTATAATGATTCAAATTCTGTGTATGATCGAAATATTTATAAAAGATTAATAGATAATTGTATGTATATTAGTGTTCAAATTATCATTTAGGAATTGATGAGATTTTAGCACGCCACGTAGCTTATTTATTTATTCGTGATCCTCTCTTTGTCTTTGAAGAATCGTTGTATCAAGATGATGAATCGTCATCAAATCACTTTGAGGTTATATTAATAATAAAATTTTGAGATTATTGAGATTGCACTTTACTAATGAGATATTGGTATTTAGAATATTCAATCAACAAACTGGCAATCAGTACGCTTCATACCTCCACCACTAAACTCAAATATTGGTTGGCGAATAGAATTTCGTTGCATGGAAGTTCAAATAACTGATTTTGAAAATGCTGCATTCGTAATTTTCATGATACTATTGACTCGCATTATTCTTAGTTATGACCTAAATTTTTATATACCAATCTCAAAGGTCCGTTATTAACGTGTTATTACTATTTAAAGTATTGATAATAATAATAATGTTTATTAACTAGGTGGATGAAAATATGGTTACCGCTTATAAGAGGGATGCATTAAATACTGAAAAATTTTGGTTCAGAAAGAATATATTTGCAAATTATGATGGTGTTGAAGGTATAACACTCTCTATTGATTGCTTCATAATATATATATATTATCAAAATTATATTATAGGGCAACGAATTTCCAGGGTTAATTAATATAATCTTTCAATATTTCGAATCAATCAACATTAATATTGAAACAAGAAATCATTTGGGAAAGTACCTTGAATTTATTGGCATGCGAGCTAGTGGTAATCTAGTCTATTTTCTTAAATTTATTTTTAATTCTTATAGTTTTATGAATTTATTATTCACAAAATTATGCTTATATTAAAATAGGCAAAATCCAAACGGCAGCGACATGGATAAGAAATTTTGTACGATCCCATCCAAATTATAAACATGATTCAATAGTTTCTCAAGAAATTAATTATGATCGCATAAAAATGGTGGAAGAAATACAAAAAGGTCATGTTAAGGCACTTGAATTATTGAACGAATTTAAAATTCAGTGACAATTTTTTTAAGTGCATTAAGTAAAATATTGCGATAAATATTAATACTGTATATACGCGAGTTGAATTAAAAGTTTTGTCATTCTATTAATATCTTGATTATTTTAAAAAATATAATTTTAAAATATGTATACAATATGGTTTCATATTATTTAGCCGACAATCACTTCACCGACATAACATTTTACCGACAAATACTCACCGACAAGTTCATTTTACCAACAGTTTGTTTCCCTAACTTTAGCCCTAATTCTACCTAATTCTACTCTGACCCTAACGACAATGACCAGAATTACTTTGTCGATGAAATGAGCTTCGGTGAAATAAACTGTCGGTAAAATGAACGTGTCGGTGAATAATTGTCGGTGAAATGTTATGTCAGTGAAGTGATTGTTGATTAATTGATTGCCACCCATACGTTGTAACTATCATCACATGGTGAGCTTTTTTTTAAAATCTTCGGTCCCGTGCCCTCTAACTGAAAATGGTTTAAAATAGATTGTTTGGGTTCAGTGCACTACATAAATCGAATCTTTTAACATGAATTTAGATTGATAATCTTTTTTTCAATATCCGATATGTAATTCTCAATACCCCGGATATATACTATGTCATGTGATATAACGTGACATAGTGTTTTTATATTTGGATATAAATAAATCCTGATTTAAATTTAAATCTGGATATATATTATGTTAAAACCAGATAAATCTGGATATAAAAAATATATCCGGATAGAGGTGTTAACTCTAGTACTTAATTTTCTTTACCCACCCCGATATGTAAAAAGCGAAAATACAGTATTAGATATAACCATACTATACTTTGAGAAGCATTTTATTTTTTATTTAAAGTATACAAAATTTTAAGTATTTATATGAAACAATAATTTTACTATTTAATATCTTGGAATAAATTAAATGATTCATTACAATTATTATTGCTATATGACAAAAAATTTAATATAGTAAGAAAATTAAATAATTACAATAATTTTACATATTTAATATCTTGATAATTTTTATCGCTATATGACAAAAATTTAAATTAAAAAATTACAATAATTTTACATATTTAATATCATGAAAATAAATTAAATGATTCATTACAATAATTATCACTATATTACAAAAATTTAATAAATAAATAATTCTATAATACATATTACTCCTGTGAAGAAATCTAGCTAGTTATATCACGTGCCTTATTTAATAAACTAATAAATGAACTAGTTCTGCCGGTTCAATCTTGACCATAATGGTCTGAGTTAAAAACTCGGTTAAACTAGTTCAAAAGCCAAATGATTTAACATTCCTAGTTACCATACTCGCTGTTATGTTATCATAGGACATTTGTGAAGCCAATTTCAATTACTTTTCTTTATTTGTACTATTTAGCTACATATATTCATTATCTTTATTAGTTATTTCTCATTACTTACTTTTTGCCTATAATGAAATATATAAATGTTGTGCCTCAGAATAATGGTTGCCTCAAATGTCAATCAGCCTGATTTAGGATATAGTTAGGGTAAGATTCTGGGAAGGATTAGGGTTTAATTTAGATCAATCAATATCGATCAGTTAATGCGGGCCAAAAAGTTGACATCTGACGCAAGCTTTAATTTGAGGCACAATATAAATGTTGTAATTTTTCTACATATTTAATTAGAAGTACAAAGTTAGTTAAAAGGGCCATAATAAAATTTTTTTGATAAGGTCACCAAAGTTGATTTTTCATTTTGCATTACATGGAATCTGAAAACATGAGTCAGTCAGTCAGATTTTTTTTTAATTTACTGTAAATTACATTAATAAAATAATGCTTACATCTAAGTTAATTTTTCATTTTGCACAAGGAATCAAAAAATTGTGTCATTTTTCTGTTAGTCCTATTAGACACTAGATGATAATAGTGAAAATAAAATAAAGTCAAAAATCGAATAATTGCTACAATTGGAATCTAAAAAATTTTTTTAATAAATTGAAAAGATGGGTTATGCAAAACGAAAAATTAACTTGGTGTGGCCTAATTCTTAATTATGATTAGTTGATTTTAGGGTCAAATTTAAATTAGCTGATATAGTGTAAATCACTAAAGTTCAATTTGTGAATTTTTTTTATTATATACTGGTAATTAGATTTATAACTTTAAAGCAAACTTTTTTGAATATATATTATTCAAAACCCAAAAAAAAATATTTGAAAAATTGGCCTTTTAATTGATTATACCACTATCACACCAATATTGTTCTTCTTTTAATTATCTTTTAAGAATTATTTGTTTGTTTAGGCCACACAAAGTTGATTTTTCGTTTTGCATTACTGGATTTCAAAATTCAGGACAGATGGTTGAATTTTTTTTAATTACTGCAAATAGAATAATGATAATGTTCACATTTAAGGTAATACAAGGTTAATTTTTCATTTTGTACAACAAGAAATTAAAAATTGGACCAGTAGTCATATTTTTTCTGTCAGTCCTATCAGACAATTACGGGAAATCAAGGTCTCAATTGAGTGACACCAAATGAAAATAGCGGGAAAAATAGTTGTCAAAAATCGAATAATTGGCACAAGTGGGACTAAAAAAAAATAAAAAATTGAAAAAAAGAGAGGGTAGTAATGCAAAACAAAAAATTAACTTTGTGTAGCCTTATATCACTAAATCAGATTTATCTTTTTTTTTCTCTTAAAGGTTCTTTAAAGCTATTACAACTAAAAAAACTTCATTCAGAGGATTGTGATATTGGCCAATGTAGTAATTGATTGGTTCAGCAAAAAATTTTTTTAATTATTCAAAAACAGTTTGGATTCTGGAAGGCATGACCTTTTATTGTGAAACCTTAATCACAAGATAGATGAGTATCTTGTAAAATAATGATTTATTGTATAAAATGTAAATTTTTTTTATTAAAAACCTTCTTCATGAAGAACACCATATAGGCATACTTTATTATTAATTTACTATCAGGTATCTAATATTATATTAAGCATAACTAAACATTATTAAGCTAATTATATTGATTATTTAGTAGATTGTTTATACCATATGGGCAGATTTATTTCTGATCGACAAAAAATGTGATTATTGTAAAATTAACATTCATTGGTTGATTTATTAAATACAATAGTAAATATTTAGGGCTTTGTAAAACTAGAGCTAAAACTTTTTTCTAAAATATGACAGTTGGAAATTTCTTATTTATATTCGCCAAGACCTTAGTTTTAGGGACCCCACAACAGTTTTTTAGGATCTCGCAAGAATAAAAACTTATTAGTGACGATGTCAAAGGAATTACAACATAGAAATATGGTACCCTGTGCAGTATGTGGCAGAGAAAAGTTTTGTAAACTAATACCAAAACTCTCACTTAAAGCTATGCAAAACCCTGCTGCTCAGAATTAAATGCTGAACTTGGGTTGTACTATCAACTTTGTTATAACATTATACTAAGTTGGTTTTATTTGATAGAAATTTAAGCACGAATAAAAAAAGAATATAGACAACATAAAAACACAGAGCCATGTGCAGTATGTAGCAAAGATCTTTAAACACACAAGAATAGTTATTTCGAATACAAGAATAGTTTTGGTATTGTGGTATGAATTTCCATGTTTATATTCATTTAGTAAGACCTTACAAAATTGATAATTTTTTTTACTTCGTATTAATATTCACTAATCTCAAAACTAAAACATTAGTTTACTAGATATAGTCAACAAAAAAACACTAGATGTTTTAGATAATCTTCAATTATTTTAATTAACAGTATTTTATATCTTGTGTGTTATAATTTTATAGTAGTTGTGTAAATGTGATTTAGATCAAATATGTATGAGCGATATTGTTTAATATAATATAAGTTAAAAGTTGAAATGCATCTCTAGTATATGGTGATAACAGAAATATAGAGTCAAATTACTATTTAAAAATATATAATTAAATAAAGCTTTGCTGATAATAAATAATTTGATAACTGATAATAAATCATTTGAAATTGTTATTAATTTTAATCATATTTTTTGATTAACAAATGCCACGTTATTAATTTGATTGGTTAATGGTCATGTTTTGATCATCATATATGATAAAACCGAATTTATGACAATATTGAGTGGAAACAAATCAGCCCATATGCTAAGGGAGATAGTGCCTGAAGGGTTCGTATTATTTCGCCAACAATCACTTCACCGATATAACATTCTACTGACAAATACTCACTGACAAGTTCATTTTGACGACAGTTTGTTTCACTGAAGTTCATTTCACTGACAAGTTTTTTTTTCAAAAAGCACCCTAACTTTAGCCCTAATTCTACCTAATTCTACCCTGACCCTAACAAAATCTATTTATTTAAATAACTTTTGATCCAGTAATCAGAATTGAATGAACTTTTTTTTGTTAGATGCGCCTCAATGAGAGCTTTATTTTAAAAAAAGTTTTCAAATTAGACTACTGGATGCCAGGATAATTGCCAAAAACTGATTTTTTGCTTTTCAAATTTCAGGGGTTTTTGCTGAAATGTATAACGTATGACCTCTGTACTACATGTCCAGGGTCCTATGCTGACTTTCTCCAGGTCCCATGGTCCATTGCCCTCTTCTAGCACCTGACCTTCAAGCCTATTTCACGCAATATATAGGACCCTGAAATATACATAGATAGGTCAGGTTAATTATAGGGTTACTAAAAAAGAAAAAATCTACAGAAAAAACTTCAAAAATAAGCAAAAAATTACTATAAATAAAAAAGATCTGCATAAAAACCCTCAAAAATAAGCAAACTTTTACCTGACTTATCTATGTATATTTTGGGGTCCTCAATATATACTGCTTCTATCTCTCCAGCAACTCTTTGGTTAAAGATAAGTTACTGTTTAGTACATTCTTAATCATTATGTTCTTTTTACTTTGTAAATTTTCAGTGACTATTGCTCTTCTATCTTTGCCTAGAAATTATCACGTATTAGAAGCTTCACTACAATGGTGATCAGTCTAGCATCCAAGAAGTCACCTTGGTCATACCTTTGTCGAAAGATTAAGTAACATGGTAGCATTCTCAATCTATTCTTAACCTATTCCATGATTATGTTATTGAATACATACAACTGTTTTTTTTTGGGCGAACAAGATATGCCAGATACTACATCTTTGAGATAAACAAAGATTTTGATATTAATATTCCACTTTTAAATGAAAGGTTTTTATTTGCTATGAAATTGATTTTGTTTTGGATTGTATAAGCTAAGTCTTCCTATAAGTGTTTTATTGGGTTACCTATACTATCTACTTTATACCCCAGTATTGTAATCAGTTCATTTTCTTCTATTTTTTTAAAATCACTTTCTCCTGGTAAGTTATATCCCTGCACTATTGATATAAGTGGTATTAGAACTGTTTTAGACTTATTCACCCTGGAGTTAGACACAGCTTCATAAGTTTAGTTATCTCTAGTAAGTTAAACCAACCACAATGAGACCCGATGCCTATAGTCAAATCATCTGTGTATGCAGCAATCTTGAAAAACTGATTCTTAATACCAATGCTATTAATTTTTTTATATATATGTCTTAGTAGCGGCTCTATTGCTAATATATATAAAAGAAAAGACAAAGGTCCACTGTTGAACCCCTTTTTCAACTTTGAAAGGTTCTGAAAGCAAACCAGTATCTGTGATGTAAGCTTGTTAAGATGAAAATAATGCATTAACCATATTAATAAATTTTATATCAAAGTTCATCTTGTTTAGTACCATTTGTAGGTAACCATGATTGACACTATTGAAGGCTTTCTGCTAATCTATAAAGAGAAACTATTAGAGCTTGAATTGATTCAATTGGTTCTCATAACTGTTAGAACATCTAAAGTCCATCTAGTATTGGCCTTTCAGCACAAATCCTTTCTAATATGAGCCAATAATGTCTGTACATATTGCATTCAGATGGTTCGCCATAATTTTCATGAATATTTTAACATCACAGTTGGTGAGTGAAATTAGCCTCAAATTGCTTATTTTCTTCAAGTTGCTCTTTTTTTTGGAAATAAGCGTAATGATATTTTGACTTCATGAAGTTGGCATTTCCATTGATTCTAGTACTATGTTAAACAAGTTTAAAAGTATTAGAAGAATCTCTTTCCTTGCTAACTTGTAAAATTCATAACTAAGACTGTCAGTCCCAGGAGTTTTGTTGTTTATGAAAGTACTAATAACCCCAAGGATTTCTTTCTCTAAATTCTCTTAACTAACAAAGAGATTTGAGCTAATGATATTTGTGGTAAGCCTAAGTTAAGCTTTCTGCTACTTCTCTATCGAATTCTTCTGTTTTGTAAAGTTTTTAAAGTTATTATAATTGTATTGCTGAATGTTAATCAGATCTTCATTTGTTGGATTGTTCGGGTTCCTGATTTATTACTAGGTGTTGATAAAAGTCTTGTTTTTGTGGCACATAAAAAGTATTCCTTGAACTGTTCTCTGTGCTCTACCCATTTAGCTTTTAATCTAGTTTGCTACTTTTCTGCTAATAAAGACAATTTCTTTTGTAGTTGTAGATTCAAGTCCTCAGCTACTATTTGTAAATCTTCATACTCATCATTGTGTATTACTTTTATATTTACTTCTGTAAGCCTCTTATGTAGTCTTTGAATTCTATTTTTTAATGCAGTCTGTAGTTTATAGGCCCTAATGACGATTGTATTATGCATTTATACCAGTCCTATTTAGTTATATCTTTAATATTACACAATACTTCCTTGACTTCTTTTCTAATTTTTGTATTAGCTAAGTATCTTTTGCCAAATTTTCAGAATGCTGCTTTAAACTCTCTTGTATGAAGTACAATACTAGTGCAATTCATATTCAACTAATAATTGTAGTAGATTAAAATGAAATCAGATTAAAATGAAATTAGGGATCTCTCTTGCTCGCCTTTAAAGCTTATAAACCCCACATATACTCATTTATTAATAACCCTAACCCTAAACCCTAACCCTAAAACTAAAAAAAAACCCAAAAAATGTTCTCTAAAAAATTTAAAAATTTTGCTTAAAAATAGAAAAATTTCATTTTAATCCGATTTCATTTTAATCTGTCACAATAATTAATCGAAATTTCTGTACTATATAGCAATACTACTACAGTATTGAGCATGATTGGCATCAATAAATATATAGTCCAGATGAGTGCCCATTAAATGCCCTCTATGAGTTTTCTGATAGGAGTATAGAAAAGGTTGAGACCTACTATATCTGCTGTGTCTGCAAATTCCTGCATTTTTATTTTAAAATATCATGTAACAGATTATTATAAGGTTTTGCTTTACTATTCTATTTTCATACAGGTTCAAGTTTATATTAAAATCCCCAGCTATGATATTAATAGCCTCTTCATCTATTTGTGGAGACCAGCTATTAAAAAAGATAACCCGGTCTTCAATATTCGGCAGCGCATATTGTGAAGGTGTAAAGTCACGCCTATTTTCTTTTTATATTATTATTATATCCCGATTGATCTTTTTATTCATCTAATCTTAAGTCAACATGTATATTTAGTAAGAGTTGACATAGCCCCATATATAGTACTGTAGTAAATTGTTTCCTTATCTGTAAACGCCCATGAACTTAGTCGCAAAATTCACTTTCGCGCTTTTATGCACTTTGTTGCATTTATTTGCTTTCTGCCATTTATGCACTAAGTTCAGCGGCGGAAACCTGTATAAAAGTAGAATTAGTGCAGTAATGTAAAAGTATAAATACAATGTCTCTTGTTTTTAGAGCAAGATAGCTTTTTGTAGCTCCAGAAAGGAAGAACTCAAGTAGAGTTCATAACCTTCGAAATTAGAGTAGAAGTGTTATAGTTAGTACTCCGATATAATTAATAAACTGTCAATATTATAAACCGATACTTTCCTGATATGTAAATTCGTATTGAAGTATTAATCCCGTGACCCCATATTAGAGTCTCGTGATATATTGAGAGCTCTATTCGACCTAGTTACTCAGACCAAGTTTATTCCCGTCTTCCAAGATTCTCCGAACCTTGAGACCCAGACCAAATCCATCATGCCTCTTTCTGCCTGCCGATTCAAGGTTTAGAAGTCTTGAGCATGGGGAATGAGTTGATTTAGTTAGTGTTATTAGTATATAGCCATTATAGATATCAGTAGGGTCAAATTTACCCTTTTTCAATATACATTAGTATAGTCTAGTGCATAAAAATTTGTACCTCAAAAAGTTTCATAACTTTAACTCTTAGTAAAAGTTTTTGTATTTTTAATTAATTATTAAAAATTTTTAATATCAAATAGAATATGTTTTAATCTAACTTATTATATTATTTTTATTATTTTAACATTGTTTTATTTTAATAAATTTGCATATACAATTTGCTGTATTAAAAAAAAAGATTTTTTTTAAAAAAAAAATATTTTAAATAATTTTGCAACCAATATGCAGTTCTATAAGCTGTACTATGCAAGTTTATTAATGTGCATATGATAAAGATATAGTTAAAATTTGAGCAAAATTAAATCACTGTTTGTAAAGAAATTAAGCTTTAAAGTAAAGTAATTTGATTTCTTACTACCGCAAATTACCATGTAAAATACCCGGTCTGTTATAAACTAAAAATAGCAAAACAGGTTTATACAGGTTTTTTTTCACAAAACAGCCAATAAAATTGCAAAAATCTTGAAATAGTCCTAGTATAAATCAAGGGGTACTGATCAAGAGAGGTATTTTCTATGGTAATTTACGGTATATACCCATATATAATTACTATAGTAAATTATATTAGTAAATATTTTTAAAAAAAGTTACTATTAATAAATTTTTTTATTTTATCAATAACATAATCAAAATAATTTTATTTTTATCAATCTGATAATCTAATAAGTAGATTAAATTAAAAAAATTAAAAATTAATTTGTACAAAAATATTTGAATCAGAGCTATTTGACTTTTTGCACCAAATATAACCTGGTATAAATATTTTTTAAAATTAAAATATGCTGATAACACTTGTCTATTATATGATTCATTTATTTTTTCTAGCTTAATTTCTTTTCTTCCTGCCAGAATTGACATTTTCGATGTCCAAGATGAGTTAAAAGTCCATTGCTATGCAAGAAAACAGGGTTGGCATTGGACAATTCCAAATAAATTTAATTGGACATTTGGACATTTGGACATAGTCCAAATGTCCAAATAATTTTTTGGACCTTCAGGCATTGGACAATGTCCAAATAAATTGTAAGATTATTGGACATATGTCCAATTGTCCAATAATTTTATTGGCCAATTTTAATAATATGATTTAACTTTTAATTTTTATGTTCATCAAATATATTTTTTTAAAAAATTTTAATTTTTCCGTCGAACGTAAAAATCAAAAGTCAATTAATAAAAAATTCTCTGATACTTATAAAAATTTTGTAATAAGTGTATTTTGACCTGCTAAATAAGGTTACTTTAATTGTAGTGTTCCTATGAACCTGAACTGAACTGAACTTAGGTCAAATTCAGGTTCAGGTTCAGGTTCAGTATTGAACCTGAACCTGAACATTTTTTAAAACATGTTCAGGTTCAGATTCAATAATGAACTTTTAGAGCTGGTTAAGGTTCAGTTCAGGTTCAGTTCATAAGTTCATGAACATGTTCAGGTTCAGTCTGGTGTTCATAAGAACTAGTAATTCTAGGTTTGGGTCCGGGTTTGTTCTGGTCCAGACCAGACTCAACTTCTAAATTTTATTATTAAAACTTTATACTAAACTCAAACTCAATTATAAGTTTAGTCAGGCTAGTCCAAATTTTGTAAACTAGTTTGAATCTGAATAAAAATATATGTAGTTTTTGATACTGAACAAGTTTACTTAGAGTGAGAAGTATAAATCAATTAGTAAAATTTAGAGAATCATAGCATTTTGTATAATTTTATTAATAAAATTATACAAATTTCTATGATTCTCTAAATTTTACTAATTGATCATAACTTCTTGCACTAAGTAAACTTGTTAAGCACCAAAAAATACATCAAATCGGCATATTTTATTTTACTTTTCTTAAAATTTGAAGAAAAGATGCTTAATTTTGGAAATTTTCATCAAAAATTCAAAATTAAGCATCTTTGACGCAAATTTTAAGGAAAATAAAATAAAATATACCGATATGATGTATTTTTTGGTGCTAAACAAGTTTACTTAGATCAAGAAGTTATGATCAATTAGTAAAATTTAGAGAATCATAGAAATTTGTATAATTTTATTAATAAAATTATACAAATTTCTATGATTCTCTAAATTTTACTAATTGATCATAACTTCTTGCACTAAGTAAACTTGTTAAGCACCAAAAAATACATCAAATCGGCATATTTTATTTTACTTTTCTTAAAATTTGAAGAAAAGATGCTTAATTTTGGAAATTTTCATCAAAAATTCAAAATTAAGCATCTTTGACGCAAATTTTAAGGAAAATAAAATAAAATATACCGATATGATGTATTTTTTGGTGCTAAACAAGTTTACTTAGATCAAGAAGTTATGATCAATTAGTAAAATTTAGAGAATCATAGAAATTTGTATAATTTTATTAATAAAATTATACAAATTTCTATGATTTTCTAAATTTTACTAATTGATCCTAACTTTGTGATTTAGGTAAACATATGTATTTATTATGAACCTGAACATGTTCATGAACCTTGAACTGAACCTGAACTGAACTTTTTTTAAGTTCAGGTTCAGGTTCATGTTCAATAATTTTAAGTTCAGGTTCAGTTCAGTATTGAACTTTTAGAGCAGGTTCAGGTTCAGGTTCAGGTTCATTGAACCTGAACCTGAACCTCTATTGAACTGAACTGAACTTCGGAACCCTACTTAATCGATTTTAATCAATTTTCTTAGTAAAATTTAGACTTTAATATGTAGCAACATTTGTCGATTGTGGTGTGAATATATTTTTTTAAAAAACTTTAATTTTTCCGTTAAAAGTAAAAATCAAAAAGTCAATTAATAAAAAATTCTCTAATATTTATAAACATTTTGTGGTAAGTGTATTTTGACCTGCTGAATAAGGTTACTTAATCGATTATAATCAATTTTCTTAGTAAATTTAGGCTTTACTATGTAACAACATTTGTCAATTGTGGGGTGAATATATTTTTTAAAAAATTTTAATTTTTCCGTTGAACGTAAAAATCAAAAGTCAATTAATAAAAAATTCTCCAATGCTTATGAAAATTTTGTGGTAAGTGTATTTTGACCTGCTGAATAAGGTTATATAATCGATTTTTTTTGATTTGCTTAGTAAAATTTAGACTTTACTATGTAGCGACTTTTGTTGATTGTGGATATCTAAAAATAAACCACTCCTGGTTTTTTTGTGTTGGTATGTTTTCTTTTATAATATGCCTTTATTTTAATATTAAAAATAAAATCAACTATTGTTATTATCTATATTACTAAGTTTTAATGTCTGTCTGTCATGTTTAAACAATCTGATTGGTCGAATTTGGGTACCATGATCTGGATTGTCATCAGGTGATTTACATCATGTATCTGCATATGCCGTCCGTCCTTATTACCTGAGTTCAAAAAAAACCCATAAGTTAGAATTATATATTTTGCCGCATGCAGCCTTTAGTACTGCTGCCAAGACTAAGCATCAGGTTGAACCGTGTCTATCTCTATAGCTGATTGCTAACATGCGAACATGTGACTGGAATTCATATCCATTGCTGTACTATACTATAGAGTCCCTGTGACTATTCGGACAATAATAATGTTGTCAAGGAGGCTAATACGCATTTTTTAACTATATTAACCTAAAAGGGAATGAATCGTTTTACAAAAAAACAATACAAGACTGCTCTGCCTTATAGTACTAAATACAATTATAAATAAATTTTATATACTATGATATAACAATTACATACAAAATGGAATCTAATACGTGGTATTTTGTTATTTTAAAAAATATTTTACAAAGACAATTACATACACAATGGAACAAAATACGCAGTATCTTTGTTATTTTTAAATTATATTAACCTAAAAAGAGAAGGAACTGATTTATAACAAAACAACAATACGAGACTTGATGTCTATACTAAATTTTTTACTTATTGAACATCAATATATCTATACTAAAATTCTAATGTCTGTCTGTCTGTCTGCTTTATATTTAATCTGATTGGCCAGAGTTATTTCCGTGATTTTTCTGGCAATAATACTATTTTCAGCTTTACATGTATTGTAATTACATTTAAAATTTTTATAGTGATACTAAAAGTTTTTATAAAAATCAGTTTTACAAAAAAACAACCATGTGACTTATAAATTTATAATTCAGGGAGTCTGAGTTTACACTGGCTAATGAGTATCACTTATGATACTAAATCTATTCTACTAAAATTCTAAGTATGTTTATTCGCTTTAAAATAAATCTAATTGACCAATTTTGATTCATGTGATTTGTATTATTGATGTTCATTATTAGGGCTTCATTACAGGGTGAGCAAAGTGAACTTTGTAGGTGTTGCTGAGCGTAAGCAAAGCAACACAACTATACAAGTATGTAAGTGCGGTTTTTGATGTATCAGTTTAAACCATTTTATGAGAACATAACATTTTACCAACAAATTACAAAAAGGTTACTGAAAAAATACAACTGCCTGCCATATTTACTCTCCAGTAAAATTTCGCTTATACACACTTAGAATATAATAATCGCTAACAAACTGTAATAGTTAAGGTAGAATTTTTATTCAAACATAATGTAAGTATTCCTAATTTGACGCAGTTAATCTTGCCTAATAGCAAGTCTTTATAAAATTAATATAAAAACAAACAAGTTTTTACTAAATATGATATAATTCGATCTAAATCAGTCATATATCAAAAAAAAAAAGAATTTTTTTAATCAAAAAAAAAAATTCTTATTCTAGTTACAAAGTTCTTCCAAAAACTGCGATTATCAGAAGATCGCCCTAATTTGACGCACTCAATAAAAGGAAGTAATTTTTACATTTTATCTTTCTCAAGTCGTTTTAACTCTTTTGTACGTTGTTTTTCGGCCCTAATACGTTCTATTTCTTCCTTTTTTTGCCTTCGTGCTTCCTGCCTTTGCATTTTTTCAGCTTCACGTGCCATACGCTTTTCGAGGGCAATTTCTTTTTTACGTTTTTTCTCGCTGGCCACCTTTTCTGCCTCCTACTCAGCTTCCCTCAATTGTTGCAGTGAACTTTAGTTTGTTAAAAGCTGGGAGAAAGGCATAGTTTTTCTCTTTTTTCTTGGTGGCGGTTGGGAGTTAGATTGCTCCTTATCAACCTCAGAGTTTTCAGCTTGTGATTGATTGCGCAAGGGATATTTAAGTATGAGTTGCAAAGGACTTGTACCAGGGTTTTTAAGAGTTTCAATCTCTTCTTCCAACTGTTCAACCCTTTCATTTAGTAACTTAATCTCTGACATTAGTTCTTTTTTCGTAGGGTTATCTTTAGTTAACTTTGAAGTTCATGAAGAAAAAGGCAATTGTGATGAAAACAAAGATTGCAAAGACGATTGTAAAGAAGAAGACGATTGTGAAGGTGAAGACAACGATTGTGAAAAAGACAATAGTGAAGAAGAAGATGAGAAAGATTGCTAATCAAGAAGTTGTGAAGGGTTAGTATATTCTGTTGCCAATGAAGGATCTAGACGGTCAGGGCCAATTGCACTAGGATTGAATGGCCAAATTCCGGAAGACTTAAAGGCATTACATATTGCCATGGGCGTATATGTTGTAATATAGGGTGGTCCTAATAATTGAGCGAACGTATGCTTTGTCACAAGTTTACCATCATTGTTAGTTAGAAACTTTTCACACTCTCTATCATATGCTTTTTTTAATGCAGCAAATGGAAATTCAGCTGGCTGCAAAATATGAGTGGTATGAGGCGGAAGGGTATAAAGGAGAATATTATGCTCATGACAATAATTAACGCTCGTGTAATTAACGTGGCTCTTGTGACCGTCTAGGATTAACAAAACAGGACATAGAGGTGGTATAGAGCTAACGAAGTGCTCAATATATTTTTGATAGGCTTTCCCGCATGTATCCCGTTTCAGTGAATCCCATGACAGAACCAGCAGAAGCGCCATTCAAAAGACCCGGGATCAATCTCTTTCCTTTAAAAATGAACAATGGTGGGATGTACGTCCTGGCGGCTGAAATGGTTGGGCATAAAGAAATATGCTCATGAGAGTTGCTATTTGAAACTCGATGAACTTGGCGTGCTCCCTTTTTGGCTATAACTTTTTGAAGTCTGGGCTCAATAACGAACCCAGTTTCATTCTAAAAAAAAATTAAAATAAAAAAAATAAAAATAAAAAACAAAATAAAAAATAAAAAAAAAGGCACAATGTTCCAAATTTGGCCTGCGGTAAGCGAATATTCATGGATAATTTTTCCAAGTTTATTAAAGTGGTCATTAATAATAATAGGGTTTCCTTTTTGTGCGCGAGCTTCATTTAGGGCCTGCAGAACACGAAACGAAAGTTTAGGGTGATCCTTCATGAAGCGTCGCCACCATTTTTGCCCCGGTCCATTACCATTAAAAGGATGAGGTCGTCTGTCGTGACGAACAATATCTATCACGCACTGGTTTACACCAGATTTTGTCAACCCAAAACCGAGCTTTTGCATGTTTAAACAATAACCAACAAGCTGTTCTTCTTCATGGGTTGACAAAATCATAGCACGACAGGGGCGAGCGGGAGGACCATCGTTTTTGATAGCAAGCCTAAGGGTAGCCTCTGAAAGACCGTAGTCTTGCGCTATACTTCTAACACTTGGAATTTTAGAATCGTTTGGGGTGTCTTTAATTGCCTTAAGGGCATTACTAATAGTGTTATGTCAGGTATTATAATCACTGTATTTAGTCATTGCTTTAAAATTTTTAAATGTAATAAATTGTTGTCTTTGGTTTAACTGTTAGGTGTAAAAGTTTTATTTAAAGAGACCCTTTTGAGGTTGCTATGTGGAATTATACAAGCTTTTCTGTAAATATTTACAAGTATTCACGATCGAATCACGATCGAATCTCACGTTTTTTTTTTTGCATGTTATAATTTACTTGTGCGCATTAAAGTCTTATGAACCGTGTTTCTTTTCTACTCATATTATTTGCATAGATATAATTTAAATAGTGTGCCGCAGGATTAATTATTACAAGCATTTAATGGTAATCTTTTGCGAAGTTACTTGAATCGAAAATGTGATGTCTAGCTATTTAAATACATATCATGAAGGCATACTTTATTAAAAAAATAAAGGATCCAAACTTTGTTACATTTTAGATTATACAAAGTTTATCATATAAATAACTTTTTCGAATATATAAGTATCAGTTTATTTGGTATAAAAAGTCAATTTTAACGTGACGCGGTTACTTCTTGCCAAAGCTTCGGGCAAGAAAATTAATATAGATCAATTAAATAACGATATCTTGCGATCCAGTGATTGAAATCACATGATTTTTGTACCGTTCGACTCGTCTCAACGAGACGAGTCGAACGGTACTAAAATCATGTGATTACGACCGCTGGAACGTAAGATATCGTAAATGCGTCAAATTAGGACCTGTGTCAAATTAGGAATACCTTATAATTAATAAAATTGATGTTTTAAGTTTCATTGGTACATAGTTTCACTTTGCTTAGGCATGGATGTAAGGACGTGCCAGTTTGCTAGTTCTTTTGAAATACAATAATTTTATAGTTTCTAAAATTCTGTTTAATTAATTATATTTTATTAGCCAATACCAGCATCAAATATAAATATTGTAAGTAAAATGGAATTTAAGTTGATCCAATAGTATGAATATATATGTACATATGCATATTTTTATAATAATAATAATTATTATTATTATTATCAGTATACTTTTTAAATATACAGTATATTAAATTATTTTGTTTTAGTAAATATTGGCCTAAATTAAGTTTAATTTAAGGCCAAAATTAAATTAATTTTTTTTAATGTCCAATAAAAAAAGTTACTATGTCCAATCAAAATTATTTGGACAATTGGACATTGTCCAAATGTCCAATATAATAACATGCAATCCTGCAAGAAAATTTTTAATAGCGTAATCATGAAGATTGGTTTCTTGAATTTAATTAAATCTAATTTGTATGATTTTAATAATGTCATAGTTCTTGAAATTATTGTTTGTTATTAAGACCCTTTACATCTCAGAGTTGCTATTTTGATTGTGCTATGTATATATAAAAAGGAAAAGAAAACAGTAATATGAAATAAAAGAATGGTTGCATACGCAATCTATAATACTTTTGTATTGGAAAGTCTGTTATTTATCTAATGAGGTTTTACCTCTTTTACCACCTCCATTCTTCTTATATGGTGAGTACTTTCTATATATCTTAGGGTTACTGTTCTTTTTTCTGCTTCTCTTATTTGTTACTTGAATGAATCCATCTTTGTCAGCTACTTGTTGTGATACTATATCCGTTTTTTCTATTATTTCCAATTTTTTCCTTTTCAGAACTCTCAAGTAACTTCTTCTGCTCTAGTTTCTTTTACTAATTCTGTAGCTGTGTCATTAACTACTATCTCTATCTTATCTACTTAATTATTTACTAGATTCATAACATAACCTCTTGCTCTTTCACATTAAATTGATTATCCAATTACATACTATTAGTTACTTGTTCCGAAATATTGTTCTTGTCCTTATAAATTGACACCTAATTATTGGTAATAGGTTCTATATTTGAATTTTGTACTGTGTCTGATACATATATATGGGCCCTCAAAAGTAGAAACCAGACAATTTGGCAGATCATGGGTTTTGAGAAAATCGGCAAAAACTATTTTGTTATACAAAATCAAAACAATCTAAAAATAGTATATTCATGATTAACAAACCTGTTTAAACAGGATTATTAGATCTGTAGATCTGTAGATTGCTTTTAAAATCTCAGTAAATCTATTTTTATATTATAGCGTCAAAAGCTTTTAACTGTTGTATAACAAAAATTTATTAAGTAATCAGACTTTCATTATTAAGTAAAAAAGTTTGGGCTTTAAATTTTACACATGGTCAATCAAATAGGTTAATTTTCAAAAAATTGTCAAATTGTCTGGTTTCTACTTTTGAGGGCCCATATTATCTATACTGTAGGATATACCTTCAGCTATTCTGTTCTGATTTTGTATTTTTGTTTGCATTGTTGCCTTTATTCTACATTTCTTCTGCTGTTAACAGAGTTCAATAGATCTTTTAAGTTCTTCACAGTTCCTCTTAATATGCTCCTCTTTGTCACAATAAAAACATAGTTTAGGCACCTCTTTCTACTCTAGTGTGACTTTCTGATCCCATATATATATCTATTTAGGGATTCTTTTAATGAGATCAGGATTTTCTTTGTCTCGAACGTAAAAATCCACTGGTTTGTGCACACTGGCGTTTCTTCATAAACCAAAGGTTTGATCGATAAAATAGTGCGCATATTTATATGACTTAAATAAGAGGATTTATTAGGCTTTGTTCGAAAGAGGCACAACTAAACATATATGAAGATACGTAAAGTTGCAAGTTAAATGTTTAATTTAACGTGTATAAAGACACAGTTATATTTTATTAAGATAATATAACTAATCTAATACAATCTTCTATCTAAGGGTTGGAGAGTTCAAATCTATCTATATATTCCAAGGGAATTTCTACTTGAAGTCTCTCGAGAATGCTGTCTCTTTATGAGAACGGTGTCTCTTGTTGAGAACAAGGTCTCAAGAAGATAGTAAGGCAAAAACAAGGTCTTATATACATGATTCGGGGAAAGCATTCTGCTGATTCTAAACTAACATTCGTGCCTTTAGATGCTTCTAATAATAAACTAAATAATTAAATACATATAACATATAACAAACCATTCACTAGGCCTATCAGCATGTCTATAGATGACGCGGTTTTGTTTTGACTTGTTTGACATAGTCATGCAGATTAGTAATTCCTGCGGACATGCATATCGGTATGTCATGTGACATGATCTAGAATTTTCTCATGTGACACTGGGTCAGTGTCACTAGGCGTTTGAATTGTTTACAGCTGTTTCATAAATTCTGGGACACCCTAAAAAAATTTGCCCATAATAATTTCGGCCGAATTCGATAAATTATTGTTTTCTGGGAATAAGAATCAGACACATAATTTAATAAGATCAGGTGACTAATATATATTACATTTAAGCCTATTCTTTGCAGTTGACGCTCAAACGGAGCCTTTATTCATTTTCTAATTATTTTTCGGCGAAAATTTGTTTTTAGAAAATTGATTAATTTCAATTACTATTCTTTGGCAAGATCCATTTTCGTTCAAACGAAGCCTTTATTCATTTCTAATTATTTTTTGTTTCTTGTCGAAGACGAAAAGTTCGTATTTAAAAATTTGAACTAAATTTCAATTCCTATATCCATTTTCGTTCAAACGAACCTTTATTCACTTCTAATTATTTTTCGTTTCATGTAGAAGATGAAAAAATTTGGTTTTAAAATAAATTTCAATTCCTATTCTTTGGCAAGGTTCATTTTCTTTCAAACGGAGTCTTTATTCATTTCTAATTATTTTTCGTTTCTTGTCGAAGACGAAAAATTCGGTTTTAAAAAATTGTATAAACCTTCAATTCCTATTCTTCGACAAGATCCATATTCGTTCAAACAAATGCGTTTATTCATTCTTAATTATTTTTCGTTTCTTGTCGAAGACGAAAAATTCAGTTTTAAAAAATTGAACTAAATTTCAAGTCCAATTATTTGGCAAGATCCATTCTCGTTCAAATGAAGGCATTTATTTACTTCTAATTATCTTTCGTTCTTGTCGAAGACGAAAATTTTATTTTTAAAGAATTTGTGGTATCACAATTCATGATCATATTTAACATTTTTAATGGCGGCATCCACCTGTTTGAATAATATATTTGTTATAAAAGTTAATTTATATTCTATTCCTTTTTTACATTTCTTGTTAGGGTTTATTGGTTGAATAGTTTTTTCCATAAATTTTCGTACAAACTAAGCAAACCAAACAAGTTGGACAAGCATTAGAAGAAAATTTAAAATCGTTGACATTATTGTATGACAATCGTAATGATACTAAAATCATTTATTACTGTAATTGTTTTATTATACCGAATCAATAACTTATCGAATTCGGCCGAAGAATCATTCAACAAATTTTTTTAGGTGTCCCAGAATTTATTCACCGACATGTTTATTTCGCCGACAGTTAATCTATAGAACACACGCAATAAGTACTTGTTATTGGTCATGTTGTGGATGATAACTGATTATTCACTAGGATACTGTTTTTATGACGTGGCCGAAGGTCACGTCATAATGCGGTATCTGCTGTGAAGAAATCAGCAATTAACAGCCACTATTTGACCAATAATACGCTTATCCGACATGTCTGGCGTAAACAACGAACGATTTTTGTGTAACTTATTCGGCCTCCTTCTAATACAAATACACAAATTTTCATTCACCTCTTTAAGAGGTGATGAAAATTTGTGTATTGTATTAGGAGGTGGCCGAATAACCATAAGACATGTCGGATAATGTATACATATCCGGTGTTGATCGAAAATTTTTAGCGACCCTCCGATGATCAACCTTAGTCCGATTTGCCATGCTCCGAAATTTGTGCTACATGTGATGAACTTTTAAGACCTTAGCGTCACAGCTAACGCCACCAATTAAAAAATTTCGCTACCGTTAGGGTTAGGGTATATTTGATCTTGAGCTTAATTTGACCAGAATGCGAAATTTTTTAGGATGGTGACGCTAGGGCATTTTACTTATTTCCGCGGGTAATTCAAAAACCGATTTTGTAATACGTTAGATAAATAAAGTTAGGGTGGTGTTTACTATATGTAAAATTTTCATTCCCGTCATTTTAGTTATTGCACCAAGATCGATTTAAACATTAGTTTTTGCATAATTTCGCTTTTTTCTTCTTTTGCGCGTGTTGGGATTCTTCGTCGTGCTGATCCGGAATAGTCAAAATTTGCACTCTCCGATTGGTTATGCCTCTCCAGGATTACCCGTGGATGACGCTAGGGTGGTGACGACTTTCGGGTACACAGCCTTAATTCTGTAAGTACTGCATTCTTTGCGTACCATTACTACATTTTTCTTCACCTTACAAATATTACGCATAATTTCTTTCATTTTCATCCCATTACAAGGTTTTGTAATCATTCGTTAATTATTGCTTCATTTTATAATCATCTTTTGTTCATAATTAGTAATTTTGCCAAACAAATTATTTAATTTTTTCTTAACGTGGGAATCTATGATGTAAATAATTTTATTAACGTTATATAAATAAATTACATTTATATCCATAATCGGCAATCACTTACTAATTACGCATTAATCCACCGAATTAACAAGTATAAACTGCATTGATTAAAGAACCCACATAATCCCTCACCACGCATACGATTGCCAAAGGGTACTACTAACCCTACATCAGTATTTACCGGGTGATCAATTTTTATTCTTTCACAACGCCCATACCCTAACCAAGTTCTAAAATCCTTTCCCACTTACAACATATTCATGACACATTCTCAATTTAACTTGCACCTGTACCAGGTTGGGTTCGGATCGTCCGAAAAGCTAGGTCGGAATGGTATGACAACCGGAACTAGAAACAAAATTACGTACGTATGTCATCTTTTTAATGAAATTTTTATTATCATTAGTTTATCATTATTTAAATTATAATAATGGTTTTCGTTTGTTTTTTTTTTTTTTCTACAAAAAAAAAAAAAAGCGATGCAACAATTTGTTATAATTATTTTAATATTGTAAGCTTTTATTTTGTTAATTATATTTAATTAGTTTGGTATT
>QKWP01000245.1:184767-198519 GCA_003550325.1 Gigaspora rosea
AAAAAAAAAAAGAAAAAATAAAAAAAAATCAAAACTCGAAGACATCTTCCGTACCTTCATCCGGACCTTCGTCCGAACCCTACATTTTCTACATTTAACTTTCGATTTTGGAACTCATACAGGGAGATCCCCAAAATTCCGGGCCGGAATACTTCGGAGTGTATCGAAACCATGGTCGGCTGGATCGAAATTGATCAATTTTGCCCTAAGATCATAAAAATTTTACTAAAAATCATATCCATTCATTAAGTAAAACTGCCCAGCTGATAAATTTGTTATAGAACTTGCTAACAACTTGGGCTAAACGCCGACCTAGATCCGACACATCCCACCCAGAATTTCGGACCCTCCTGTAAAATTACCTAAGATGGTTAATGTACAACCATGAAATTTATAAAATGCAAACAATAACAAGATTCGCCACAAATATTCCCAAGATGTCTCAACAAAGGACTAATTTTTTACTATCTGACAGAGTAAAGCAATATGGGCAAAGCTCTAAATTGATTAATCTAATTAAGAGTATTATTAAGGTAATTATAAAATCTTGTCTTTACTATTTTAAACTTGAATTTATATATCCTTATATATTGCAGGATTATCCCTATGAATCAGTATTTCGTAAGTAATAAAAGTTTTATTGGTAATTTTAAAAGTGGTTTAAAGTCGGCTTTTGCTATTTTGTATAGACTAATCCGCATTTAGCCTGGCAGAACGTTTTATATGTAAAATTATTGATTCTTTTTATAAAATTCAAATTGTAGGTGAATTTTTACAAAATGCAGATGATGCGGGAGCCAAAATTTTTCGGTAACTAAATTATTATGGTTTATTTTAGAATTACCATAGTTTATTTTCTTTTAGTGATGACAAACATTTATAATGATCTTCCAACTTCTCAAAGTGTTACAGTTGACGAACGTTCAATGAATCAAAATGAATCGTTATTAACTAAAGATATGGCTAGTTGGCAAGGTCCAGCAATTTGGATATATAATGATGCAATGTTTAATGAACATGATTTTAATTCTTTACTTAATATTCATGAGGGTGGAAAACGTGATGATTCTACAAAGATTGGAAAATTTGGAATTGGATTTAATTCATGTTTTCATTTTACCGATGTTCCTAGTTTTGTCAGTGGTGAATACATCTCATTTTTAGATCCACATGAAAAATTTCTTCCAAAACAGCGTGGTATACAAATTAATTTTCTTGAAGATGAAAATTTTAGAAAATTGTTCAATGATCAATTAGCGTCATATATTGGAATAGAAGGCTGCGGATTTGACAAAAAATATGAAGGAACATTATTCAGACTTCCACTTCGTATCCATCAAAGTGAAATTTGTGATGAAATATTTAATACATCAGATGTTTTAAAATTCTTGGAGAAATTGAAATTAAACGCAATTTCTGAATTGATCTTTTTTCGAAATATTCAATTTTTTGAAGTTAGAAAATTAGTCAAAACTTCACAACCTGATAAAACTGTATCGTTATGGAAAATCGATATGACTAATAATTCCAAAGAAGTTCAGGAAAAAAGGTATCATACAAACGAAGGATTTACTTCATTTTGTTTAAATATAGAATTTAAAGATGGTATTAAAAAAGAAAGTACCAAGTTATGGCAGGTGTGCATTGGAGGAGTTTCTGTCGAATCTGCAGAGTTAACTAAATTCGCGAAAAATCATAGAATGTTATTACGAGGAGGTGTTGCTGCTTCACTTCCTTCACATTCAACTGAAAGATCATTGGATGGACGGTTATATTGTTATTTACCTTTACCTCAAGTAACTCATCTACCAGTACATCTTAATGGTGATTGGGCAATTTCCTCAGATAGATCTACGGTTCTTTTAGATGATGATTCATTTGCTGAAATGGATAAATCAAAGTTATCATGGAATAGGCATTTGTTATTAAATGTTTTGCCAAAGATATATGCTAAATTTTTAATAGATGTCGTAGATTATTTAATTAATAATGACATCTATCACAAGCAGATTTTGGAATATTTGTGGCCTTTACCACGTAGCAAAGAAAAACTTGCCACATATGTCGTAGAATTTGGAATGGAGGTTCTCAAAAATCTTCCCATAGATAAGCCTCTTTTTCGATCAGCTAATGGAAATGAATCCTATGTTACTTTGCAAGAATCGTTCTTTGATAGTGATGCGTTTATTATCAAAATACTCTCTGAATATAGTAATATGAATTGTGTGCATTTGCCATCCAAAATGTTGGATGATTTAAAAAATGCCGGTGTTGAATGGGCTCCGATCCCTGCAAAATTGGTTAGGGAAAACCTCCGGGACATTGATCTTTCGCTCAACTTTAACTATGACCAATTGATTAAATTGCTTCTATTTATTTTAGAAGACAATGACTATGAAGATTTACATGGTATTAATTTGATTCCACTTGCTGATAATAGTTGGGGTAAATTTGATAGAAGGTCTAGACAAAGATATATAGCTACATTAGAAGAACGTAGTTTGGTGCCAAATGCAGAATTATCAAATTTTGTTAACGATAAATATTGTAAAAATAATAAATTAAAAGAAATTGTTGAAAAAATCGAATTTCAACAGAAAACTAATATAAGAAAATTTAACGCTGCATCTCTTGGCTTTTTATTAAAGTATGAAATTCCATTTGGACAAAAAATAACAAATTGGAATCCGGAATCAACTGTCATCCCCAATAAAATTTGGCTAGATAAAATTTGGAAATTTATTTTGGAATCAAACGCTAGTTTGGATATATTTTGGGAATATCCACTGTTGGAAGTTATACGTCCAACAAAAGAATTGACATTTCTAGATTCAAGACAACCCTTGATGGAATTACCTAAAAATGATATGATGCATTATGAAGACTTAATTAATATACTTGAAACGTTAGAAATTAAATTTACTGATCGTCCCTGGGATGAAAAACTTAAAGATTATATCTATAAATGGACACCAGAGGCCGTTTTAAAATCATTTTGTCTTGCAGATCAAAATGGCAGGAATTTTAACTTTTTAAATAATAAATTTAAGGCTAAGGCGATGAGAAAGTTTATTATTGAGAATTGGAGCAATTTTAGTTTAAACATTGGAACATTAGGTAAATATGATGTTAATATTCAGAGTTAATATCTTTTAATTAATCTGACAATTAATTTTCTGACGATTAATTTTTTTTACAGTTAAAGATGAATTTAAAGACATTCTACGTAAGTTACCAATTTGGCCTACTTTATGTGGACAAAAATTCGCGAGTCCAGTTAATGGGTTTCTCCCACCAGATGGTATTGACATAAATTCAAAAAACCATCCAAATAAGTCATTCTTTAACGTCAAAAAGGATTCTTATAAAAAGATACTAAAAGTACTGGATACTCCTTACATAAATCTTATTAGTTATTTACAAAATTATTATGAGATCCCAAGAGAACATCACGAAGATCATATTAAATTCATCAAAAGTGTTTTAAAATCGAAAGAATTCAACCAAATCGAGAGTTGGATTAAAGAAAAGGATATTTTTCCTAATAAAAAGTCGAGGAAGCTTAAAAATGCAAGAAATCTTTATGATCATAGAATTTATTTATTTCAAATCACTTTTGAAGGGTCTGATCTATTTCTTCACGATGATATCCTAAATGATGACTATTGCTTTGAAATTATCAAAAGAATGGGATTTAAGCATGAAGTAAATCAACGAACTTTTCTTGAATGTGCGAGAAAAATTGTGAAGTACACACATGAAAAAAAACCTCCGAATAACTTGTTATATCGTGCTATAACTATAGTCAACTATCTTTATGAGAACATAGATGATCTTGGTTTTTCTGATGTGGAATGGAATGATGAATTGATAACTATACCTTTCGTTCCAGCTGAAATGAATATTGAATCTCCTTATTCATCAAATGCAAAGATCCCCAATAAATTTGAATGCTTTGATTCATTGTGCTTGCCTAGGTATAAAACAATAGGTAAATATATTAATTTAATTAATTAATATTGCATCATTGTTATAAATTACATTATTTAGCAATTTTTTAATGCTTTTATATTTATTTATCATTTATTATAATTTCTTTTAAGCCTTTACGCAGATGGGAATATTTCATAATAGTGTAGTTCCAAGTTCTAATTCATCAATATTCACGAAGTTTAAAAATTTTGGAAAACCAAGCGCCGAATACGTTCTCGAACATTTACGTGAAGTGGCCTCAGAGTTAATAAAATCTGATCAGTGGGTATTTGAAGAACGTCTTTTAAGAAGGATTGTTGATGATATCTATACTACACTTAATGAAGAGTGTGAAGAAAATAATCTAACAGAGTCAGAGTTTTATGAAGGCGAAAAAATTTTTTTAAATATATATCCAAATGAAAATGTTTTGGACGAATTAAAGTGGGTATCGACAGATAAACTAATTATTGGTGCCAGCAGATTGGATCAAAGCTTCGTCAAACCTAGTCTTGCAAAATATGAAAAGTTATTGAAAACCGCAGGTGCCGACGAAATAAAAAGACCTAACATTTATGATTATATTCAAGTTAAAGACAAAAATGAAGATACAAACTTCAAGGCTGTAAATCTTGTAAAGTCACTTCAGCTATTATTAGATGAATCTTGTAATTCGCTTAACGATGTAATATTTACCGTAGACCATTTTAGTCCTGAATTGAAAGAAAAGTGGAAAAATTTTATTAATGATTATGGTGAAATTCAAGCAAATAGATACGTACTTGCAGCAGCTTCAAATCGCTTCAAAATTGCATTTTCAAGTAGTTATAAAGATGGAGATCCATATAAAGCAGCAAGAATTCCTGCATGTGACATTAATCCTGAATCATTTAAAGTCATGTTAAGATATCTATACGCTATGCCACTTGATACGGCAATTAATCTTACAAAAAGTAATTCATATAATTTTAATAGAATTAGAAATGAGGATGATTACGTCGATTATTACAATATTATAGATGAAGAAATTGTTAAAGAAAAAAAAAGCCAATTAACTATTCTAAAAGATTTTTTAAAAGCATCAGACTATTATGAAACAGCAGACTTGAAAAAGGATACGATAGAGAAAATTATCAGCGATGGCTACGTTGAACGTTTTAACGCCAATGATATTCTTAAATATGCCAATGATCACAATGCTGACTTGCTTGTTAAGTATTGCAAGGAATTTATTGAGTTGAATAGTGATTTAATTTAAAAATATGTATAATGCCTTACTTTTTGTCAAAGTTATTTCTGCGATATATCGCGTAGAGTTTATAGTTGCTATCTTCATTTTTTTTAATATTGATTTACTGCATTCATTATTTTACAAATTTTGAATAAAGTCGTTTAGTATTATCTGGTTTAATATAGAATTTAAATCCGATTAGATTTTTACAGCTAGGCTTAGCCGTTAAATTTTTAATATGGTGCGCGCAACCTAATCACATCAAATACTTTATATAAAACATAAAATTGCAAAGGCTCTTTATGTAAAAGTTCCATTGCAAAAAAATTTTATATATTTAAGTAGTATTTGACAAGCTCTATTCAACTATGTATTTAGTTTTAAGCTTTTTAAAACTTTTATTAAGCACAAGTATAAAAAAAATAAAACACCCCAAAACCTGAAACACTGAAACTATAATCCAAACTCCTCGAAACTAAATTTAAAATTTATAATATATGATTTATATATAATTTATAATATATTGATTTATTATTTAATAAATCATAAATAATAAAATTTTAATATCTAAATATATAATATGAAATATCTTATAATAAATAAATAAATGATAAAATATATAATATGAATAAATATTTTATATTATATATATTTGAGATAAAAAACCTTAATTAAGGAAAATCTCAATACATATAATATAAACAGATAATTTAATAAAAACATAATTATTTAATATTTAATAATAATAAATTTCATCAATATTATCAAGTATTTTTGTACTAATTCACTTGGATTATAATCTTCTTGATCTTCTAAATCTTGAATAAAATTATTTAAATCAGTTTCATCATCTGAATTTTCTATAATTTTTTGATTATCTGTATCTTGAAAATACTATTTTCTAAATCAATTAATTTTAATAAATCTACAGTCATATCTCTTTATTATCACCCTATATAAATTAAAACCTTTTTATAAACACACCTATATTTCGGCCCAATTACTAATTAATATATAACAAAAGACTTCTATATAAGCACACCACCTTATAAGAACATTTTTTAAAAAAGTTCCTATAGTCCCAAAATTGTGATTATAAATAGGTATGACTAGATTTAGCAACAATGGTTTTGGTGCTCAACTCGATTCTGAACTAAGATAGAGACCACTTCATTGTGAATAAAACTTGAAATTAATACATATAAAGAAATCCTATATTTATTCAAATTTTAGCTACACAATATAAATTTAGAAATTGGTATTATTAGCCATTATTAGCTAGCTATACAAACTATCAGCCAGCTAAGCAGCTAGCATAATTAGCTTGAAACACTAGTTTAATATTTAAAGCTATTTTCAAACTTTAAAATTAATAAAATTCAAAATATTTTTAATTAATTAAATTTATATATTATTTTTGCTTAAATTTCAAAATCTTTTCAATATTAACTTTAGTAATTATTATATATATATATTTTACAGTTGTCACATAGTATGTACTCTAGTTGTATAAATATTACTTTATATATATAATCAGATAAATATTAGTATACAATTATCAAATATAGGTACTTTAAAAATAAAATTAATATTTGATACAATTATTAATACTGGACCTGTGGGTCAAGAGTATAGTGGTTAGTCCAATATCATGAGTTTGAATCCAACTAGAGGACAAGTATTTGCTAAAACTACAACTAAGAATGATCTTTAGAGAACAAGATTCATACATAAGATTGTAGTTAACTGGCATAGCTATGGGATTGGAATGACAGATAAAGTGAATCTGTTAACAAATAATGTAAATATTGAGTAAACCTAGCTTATAGGGTCCGTATTGGGCTGGGCTAAACTCACGGGTTTTAGGATTAGGCCGGGTTTGTGCACAGACCAGGTCTAAATTTTAAAGTTTGTTTGTAAAGTGGGCCAGGTTCAGATTGGGTTTATTAAATATTGGACTCGGTTCAGGTTTAATAAATAGGCCCAGTACAGCCCAATAATACTCAGTATTATTTTTGCTATAGTTCCTATTGACTACAACCTATTATAGCTTTAGTTAGATATTATGTACTAAAATAAAATACTTTTTTAAGGGTAGGGTGAATATAGATCATTTTTAATAGTAATCACGTTGTAATCATATTAAATCATGTGATTGACCAATCAGAATTGTAAACAGCGTAATCTGACCAATCAGAATTAGCAATTTTTTGTGCTATCTAAGTAAATTTAGGCCTACGTAAGTTTTTTTTATCAATATATATAGGTGCATTTTTTCAAATATTATATGTTCTAGAATTTCATGATTATGAAAATAAGGGCTCATTCAACATGATACCAAATTTTGTTAAAATTGGTCACATTTCTAAAAAGTTTTATCAGGGCATGTGTTTAATTTCTATATAAAATCTTATAGTACCATGTAGATCATATGAAAATTGATCTACATTCACCCCACCCTTGAAACTTAAATTAATCAAATCTGCACTTACTATGGTCACACACATAAATAAAATTGGTTCTTGTAACATGGCCAGGTAAATTTTTTAACAAAGTCAAATGTTATTTTATTAATATATATACAGCCACCTATCATAATATTGCAAACACTTTTTGTACTTAATTACTTGTAATCGGGTAAGTAACTACAGCTCGAAATTTATATTACATGTTTGGTAAATCTCATGGTACAACTAAAATTTGGTTTAATTTATGCAAAAATTATGCAGAGAAGATTCAATATTATAAATAGGTATTTGCGTACTATGAATTATTGCAATGGCAAAAATATCAAGATTATCTTTTTTTATACACAAAAATGGGCAGTGCGAAAGGTATGACTGACAGGCAAAAAGTGCTATAACATATAGTTACCTGCGAAAAAATTCTATTTGTTCAATTGTAGCTTGTGTGGGCAATGGCAAAACTGCAGTTGGAAGCATAATAAAAGAGTATCATAATAAGAGTAGGAGGTTGGAGCAAAACAAAAAGCACTCAGATGTCCAAGTTCTCTTACTTCTGTAGATTGTACAGCTTTGAAGGAGTTGGTCACTATGTAAACTGCTACCTAAACCTTTTCCATATCACTAACCTTATTTCTATCAGAAAATAATTTTTTAAAGTACCATTCACCATACCTTGCACAGTGAAGGCTTAAGTTCTGTATTTTTTGCCCGAAACCACTTGTTACCCCCACAAATGAAAAAAAAGTGGCTAAGAAATTTATTAACAAAAGTAGAAGTCAGATAATGGATTAGCCTCTCTAGAGCCCAGACCTGAACCCGATTGAAATCTTTGATTCAAAGTAAAAGAAAGCGTGCATCATAAACCAAAACCAGGCAGTCTTGATAAGCTGGATGTTCTGGTGCAAGAGGCATGGTATAATATAACTTCTGAGATGTGGCATTAGCTAATTAAAAGGATATTAGATCATGTTGCCGCCTGTATTGAAGCTAGAGTAAGATCTATAAATACTAAAATAAATTTAGTTATAATTTTTTTAAGAAAAAATAATAAAAAATAAAAAAGTTTGTTTTTACAACCAATAAAAAACTATATTGAAGTTTTTTTGCGTGATCTAACGAAATTGAACCAAATTTTAGTATATTTGTACGGTGATATCTACAAAAATGTAATATAAATTTTGTGCTATGGTTACATGCCTGATTTTAAGTTATTAAGCTTGAAAAAGTGACCGCAATATTATAGTAGATGGCTGTAGTTTTTACGATTACTATAGCTGCACTATAAATATTCATATATAAAGAGTTTTAAGTATTTAAAAAATTTATATAATATTTTTTTAGATTATAACAATTATCTGGTTGCCAGGTGCCCTTGGGTCTTAAGATGTTACAAGAATCAATTAATTTTATTTGGCCTATATTAGATATAGCTTAAATTTTTTTTTCTTTTTTTTTTTGTATAAAAATAGAATCGAGTTATCTGGGTTTGGGCTCAAATTTTCAAACCCGTAATAAATTTGGGTAGGTTTTGGGCCGGGCTTACAAAATAATCAGGCCCGCCCACTTGAACTCATAACTTTTTTTTGGGCCAAACTTGAACTTTGGGCTTGTAAAATATTTTTTGATTTGGGTTTGGACTTGGAGATACCCAACCTAACCCAGCCCAATACAGACCCTACTAGCTTGTAAAGTGCGATTCAACTTGTGGGTCATGTGAAGTTAAGGAACTGTGAACCTAGATAAGTAAGTCCTACACTGCAGAACCAGAAACATCAAAAGACAAACTTAATAAAGCATGAGTTATCTCACTTATTTAGTAATAAATCAGAAGTTATATGCCTGCTATTGATCTCTGCTAAATAATATTACTAATCTTAGAGAGTGACAGAAATTCTAAGATGTCTAGAACCTTCAAGATAGCAAAGAAAGATTAAAATTAAAAAATTATTAATACTGTTATAATGAAAAAATATAGTTTATTGATGGACCTGGTAGAACTGACAAAACCAATTTATATAATCTAATATTAGCTTTAATACAAGTAGAGAACATATTATATTGGCTTGGTTTTGTTATTCTGTTATTATTGCTTTGTTAATAGTTGGTAGTAGAAATGCTTATTTCAAAAATTTTTTAAAAACTTACCAAGTTCTATCTGTAATATTTCAAATATAATTTACAAATTGGTTTTGAAACTGTTTTAAAGCTATTGATTGAACATTCCAAGATATAGCTAACAATATTGAGCCTTTTTGTGAAAAAATTATGGTTTTTAGTAGTAATTTTGACAAATATTACTAGTAATTTTACAAGAATCTAGAACTCAAGCTATTAATTCATATTTAAAAAAATCTTATTTGTAAAATTATATTCAAACTATAAAATTAACAATTAATATAAGAGTTTACAAGATGCGTTACAACAAGATTTTGTAAACTTTTTTATTGAAAATTGGTGAAAATAGAGAACCACATCAGCGAATTATATATATGTAATCTTACATAAGATATTACGGCCCGTAATATTATGAAAATCTTACGATTGATACAGTATATTACGTAATATATTACGTTATATTACGATAATATTACGGTTATTATTTTGAAATATTTCGAAATATATTGCGAAATATTGCGAAATAGACCAAATAAAAAAATGCAAATTACCTCCCCTACAGGGGTTGCGTACTCATGCAGATCAATAAACTAATGCGGGCAGGAGGTAATATTTTGATATTTTTGCATTGTTTCGCAATATTTTGCAAATTTTCAAAATTTTCAAAATTTTTTAAAAAATAAATAAATGATATACATATTCACATAATCATGCTTTTTTACAGAGGTTCGTAATATTTCGCACAGTTTCGCAATTTAATATAAAATTTTATATTTTTTTATTTATTATTATTATATATTATATTTTATATTTATTAAAATATACATTTCTTTATTATATATTATGTATTATTTTTATATTATTACAAATATTTTAAACTAATTTCGCAATCTGTCACAATAATTCTATTACTATATACAAAAAACTAGCTCTACACACTTATTTTTGCTCACCCTACAGTTAGCTATTATCTTTGCTTTTTTGTTTTCTATCATTCTTGAAAGTGTAGAAGTCGTAGTTGGTATGCGCAAGGTTTCGAGTATTGTTTGATTATCTCGCAATGTGCTGAAATAAAATAAATTAAAAAAAATTTAAAAATAAAACAAAAACAAAAAATACGAAATGAAAAAATAAATGAAGCGAAACCTTGCAAGAACTTGCAAAAACTTGCGCCCATTCTATAAAAAAGCATTCTTGAAAATTTAGAAATTGCTGGGGTGTGTTCTTGAAAATGTCGGAAGTCTTAGTTGGCATGCGCAATGTTTTGAAAAGTTTTGTTTTTTTCGCAAAGTGCTGAAATAAAATAATAAAAAAGTTTTAAAAATAAACCAAAAAAACAAAAACAAAAAACACAAAACGAAAAAATAAATGTGAAAACTTGCGAAAACTTGCGCCCATTTCTCTAAAAAAGTGTTTTTGAAAATTTAGAAATTGCTAGGAGTGTGTTCTTGAAAGTGTCGAAAGTCTTAGTTGGCATGCGCAATGTTTCGAAAAATTGTTTGTTTTTCTCGCAAAGTGCCGAAATAAAAATAAATTAATAAAAAAATTTTAAAAATAAACCAAAAAAACAAAAACAATAAACACAAAATGAAAAAATAAATGAAGCGAAACATCATTTTTCCGAAGTAAGAGTTCGCGTTCTTGCAAATTCAGAAATTGCAAAAGAAGTCGTGAAGTGCCGAAAAAATCGCGAAGTGCTGGAAAAGTCTGGGTTGGTTTTCTTGCAAAGTGCCAGGAAGTAAGGGTTCTTTTCTCGCAAAGTGCCGGAATAAATAAATTAATAAAACAAATTAAAAAAACAAAAAACAAAATACAAAAACAAATTATGTCAAACGAATAAATAAATAAAGTCCTTTATTTCTTAAAGAAGCATTCTTGGAAATTTAGAAATTGCTGGAGATGTTCTTGCAAAGTGTCAAAAGTTTGGGTTGGTTTGCGCATGGTTTCGAAACGTTGTTTGTTTTCTTGAAAAGGTGTTCTTGTAAAGTGCCAAAATAAAAATAAAAAAAATTAAAAAGTAAATAAATAAATAAAAAAAATGAAAAAAAACAAATGAAAACAAAAAAACGAAATGAATGAAACGAACGAAACGAAAATAAAAATGAAATAAAAACAAAAAAGTGAAAAAAAACCAAAATAGGAGATCTAATTTATAAACAAAAGATCTAGTAGTACAGAATTTGAACATCATCGAACTATTTCAAACTATTTCGAAAAATCAGTCATTATTAGTTATAAATTAATAAATATTACGAAATAGTGATAATTTAAAGCAATAACAATTAAAATAATTTTTATTTATTTAATTTATTTCAATTTATTTCGCATTTGCGAAATTTACTAAATTTATATAACAAAATAACAAATTATAACAAGAAAAAACCCTACGCCAAAAATTCAAAGAAAGAATTATATTTTTATTATAAAATTTTAAATGTTATATATAAAAAAAGCTAAAAAAATATACAAAAAATAAAACGCAGCATTATTTGTATAAAAAAAAAACAAAACTAAAAACAAAAAACTTTTACTCATCACTTTTATCTGTTTCTTTTTTCGAATCATCATCCGTTTCTTTTTCGAATCACCATCCTTTTCTCTTTTCAAATCATTATCATCATCCGAGGATGAGGAACTGGGAGCTCTAGATTTATTATCTTGCAGTTCGTTTTCAGCTTCTTTCGAATTATCTGACAAATTTTACTGATCATCCCGCTCTATTTCGGAGGTTTCTAAATTTTCAAATTAATTTAATAGTTTTGAAAATATTCGAATATGTTTGAAATAATTCGAAATAACTTATAAATCTTTTTTTCTTACCCACTCTTGGCCTTTTATATATCTAAAAAGTATTTATAAATATTAAATAATTTTGACATAATTACAACTATATTAAATATTCAAACCTTGCTAGATTTCTTCGAAATATTTTTCTTTTTTCTAACTGGCCCCTAAATAATTAGAATAATTTATATAATTAGAAAATAATAATTCGAAATTAATTAAAATAATTAAATTAATTAAAAAATATTTATACCTTTTCGACATTATTAGAATCATTATCTTCTTTCAGATCTTCTGGCATTTCTTCCCGATCTTCCCGCTCTTCTTCAGAGATTTCTAAATTTTCTTAATAGTTTTGCAAAAATTCGAATGTGTTTGAAATAAATCAAAATATCAGATAAATCTTTTTTTCTTACCTACTCTTGGTCTTTTATATGTCTAAAAAATACTTATGAATATTAAATAGTTTCAATATAATTGCAACTATATTAAATATAAAACCTTGCTGTTTTTCTTCGAAATATTTTTATGTTTCCTAACGTTCCTAAATAATTAGAATAATTTATATCATTCGAAAATAATATTTCAAAGTTAATTAAAATTAATTAAAAACTATTTATACTTTTTTGACATTATCTGATTCTTCATTAGATTTTTCTTCTTCTGTTCATCTTCGGAGCTTGATACTGCAAATCCCATGCTGTGTTTTAAGATCTCCTATTTGTTTTGAAACAATTCGAATTATTTAAATTAATTTAAAAAAATATTAATAAAAATATTAATAAAAATATTAATAAATACTTAATACATTTTTTGCAATCTTAGATTTAATTGCAGTATCGGATATCATTATCTTATTATATTTCAGATTTAGCATTGCTTGGGCTACAGCTATAGCATATACTACATTTTCTTGAGAGCCATCTCCGGAAGGAAAAACTTTTTTTAAAATTTTACCATATAGGTCTCTTCCGAATCTTCTACCTCATCGAATAACCACTGGTAGCATGCCTTAGTTTTGTCTGATTTTTTCCACTTTAGAACTATTTCAGGTAAGGCACTATTGTTAATTGGTTCTAAAAGTTTTCCAAATACAAAAAATATAGAGGATTTAATCTTTGTTGTCAAAGTACCCTGCAAAGCTCTAATCTTTTCCAAAAGCTAAATATATTAATTTAGTAAAAT